>APFE031011856.1:213606-245018 GCA_000404065.3 Pinus taeda | reverse complement strand
AGGATCCCAATAGCTCATGTGACACGCAGCTACTAATAAACATCTGAGATTAAAAACCAAGGGAATTTGATTCATCGATCTCTAAATTTTCTTAGGACCCACATTACTTCAATAACCAATTTGGATTCCCCCTCGTACTCTTTAATTATTTTAATTGTATTCCAAAACACATTAAATATGGCACACTATACCCATATATCAAAGGAAAAACTATTTCATAAATAATTCGCGCAGCTACTAGTAAACTTTTGAGATTAAAAACCAAGGGAATTTGATTCATTGATCTCTCAATTTTCTTAGGACCCACATCACTTCAATCACCAATTTGGATTCCCCCTCATACTCTTTAATTATTTTAATTGTATTCCAAAACACATTAAATATGGCACACTATACCCATATATCAAAGGAAAAACTATTTCATAAATAATTCAATGTTCCCTTTGCCAAGGCATGGGAATTTATCAAAAATATATTTTGAAATATATATCTATATATATAATATATATATATACATATACATAATATAATATAATAATAACAAATCCTGAGAAAAGAAATTGTACTTTCTATTTTAGTGCAAAATTTAATATGCATTCCAAAAGAAATTGACCTCATCATATTCAACTAATGAACTTCTTCAATACCATAAAAACAAATTCCTATGTTTTAATAACAATTTTATAAATGTTGAATTGATAAAGAACATTTTTCATTAATCTTGTTTAGGAAATCTTGAGCTCAATATGAACATATCTCTATCGAGAAAGAAGATAAGAAGAGAATTCTAATGAATCTGTTTGTGATGTGTAAGATGTAAAGTAACTCTTACACATAGAATCTTGAGTGTTTAGATGACTATGATAGAAATTTACATTTACATACTTCGAAGTAATGCTCCCATGAATGTTATGTTAGCATTGATGTGTGTTGTAGTGTTGCATATGTCTTGTTGGTTGGCATTGATGTCAATTTTGTTGCTTGGGTTGCAGGTGTGTTGTTGGTTGGCATTTCTGTCAATCTGGTTTCTTGAGTTGCAGGTGTGTTGGATATGCATGTGTATTTGTGGTTGCAGGTGGCTTTTGTATGGATGATGTGTAGATGGTTGTTGGCATGTCTACTACTTGGACTAGCTTGGAGATGAGATGGATGGTCCTTGGCATGTCTACTAGCTTGGACTAGCTTGGAAATGATAATGATCTCCTTGACCATGTTACTGTGTATAGATGTTAGTGGTTTCTTCAGGACTTAGAGTTGAGGAGCCTTGTTGATTGGTCTCCATGTCCCATATTAGGTATCTCATGTTGATGATGTTATCATTTGGGCTTAGAGAGGATCTACATGTGTCAGTGGATGCTTGAGATGGTTTTATAGGTGTTGGAGGATGTATGACATGTTCGGGAGATGCATACTATTAGTAGATATGTTGTGGAGAAGTTTGATAGCTTAGATGTTCGTTTGGTTGTTGGTTGGCATCCTAGCCAACCTATTTTGACTTGTGATGATGTTGGAAATATTGCAGTGACTTGATGAAGTGTTGCATAGGTTCTAGAGACTTATAGAGGTCCTACAAAATCTTGTCAAGATCTGGTAGAAGTTTGAGCAGTTTCTAAGAAATGTTGACTAAGTTTTGACAATCCTTAGCCCCACTAGCATGCATGCTCAGTCATGGGAGCGACTGAAAAGCTCCAGATGCATGCATCAAAGCTTATGCGAGAGATTGATGAATTCCAGTCACATGGAGGTTTTGTTATTGGAGTGGTTGAGGTTTTTCATGAGTTTTTCTCCAGATTCCTTGCACTGCCAGGCTAATTTTGGTGTTGTGGTGATGTTATTAATTAAACATCTTTGACATATGGTCCAAAAAGTTCGTGGGCCCTCTAGAAGTTGATAAAGGTTGAATATATCAAAGGACTAGTAGAGTTAGTGGTTGATTTGGTCAAGAAGCCTATATCAACCAAATCTGAAGCATGTGAAAAGGATTATTGAGTGATCCATAACCTATAGTATTTACTAAGTTACTCAACACATAAAATTGATAAATAGAGGAAGGCTTTAAGTCTATTTGGTGGGTTTTTTTAGAGTGTGAGATAATTATATTGTTGTGGCATTGTGAGTCAGTAGAGATTGATGCAACTACTCACATTGTGTTGCAGATATATTTTGGAGTTGTGAACGTAGAATTCAGAGGTGAATTGAGTTGAAGAGTGGAGAAGAATTGGTAATAGAGAGCAGATATTGTTATGAGTAGAAGAGAAGAAAAATCCGTCTTCGGGAAAAGGTTTTGATTCATATTTGATGTGCAGAATATTGATGTTATTGGGTTGTTCATGTTGAGTAGATTGAGAGCCTAGTATGAAATATTTATGAAAAGTGGTTTGCATGGAGGAGGTGAAGGCGTGGAGGCTTCAGTATAGACAATAATTTACCATTTAGTAGTAGGAATATTTCTCTCAATACAATAGGATTTGGATAGTCCAATGGTAGTTGGGTGAGGATCATTGATCATGGGAGCTTCCAATGGATGGTAGTTCGTAGATCCACAAGAGAATTAAATTTATGAATTGATAGATTCCAGCATATTGTAGAGGAAGCCATGTCTTCTAACTTATGGGTGTAAGCTAATCCATGTACAATTTGTTCAACAGATTAATAAAATAATTGGGCAACACAATAGCAGTAGGGTGGTTTTCTCCTGAAAGGGCTTCCACTAGAAATACTTGTGATTTTATGTGTGCATGTTTGTGTTTCTCATGGTTATTTCTCATTATTGTTATGATTTGAGTTTATTGTTTCTTACATGTTTTTATGAACTAATGTTGTGGATGTGCATGGATATTTGATTTTGTGAAAAAATTTTAAATTGGTCAAAATTATATAAAGGCCATCACTACGGACTCACCCCCATCTCAGTAGTGATCGTTGTTTCCAACAATTAGTATCAGAGCTAGTGATCTTCAGTAAAGTTTGACCGCCTGGAGAGTAGATCGTGGATTATGGCCAAAAGCAAGAGGAGGATGTCTCAAAAGCCAAATAATTTGAAGAGGGAATAAAATCAGTCCATTACAAAAGAAGCTATAAATTTTGAAATCTCCACCAAATTAGATGTGCCATGAGGTAATATGTTGAAAGAATTTTTTAATTACAATTATGATGATTTTATTGAGGTTGATAGTCAAGATGAGAAGAGTATTGTTGTCATTAAGGATGAATATGAATAAAAATGGTTGTGATCAAGGAATTAGTTGCTTAAGTAGATAAACTAACAACTGCATGTAGAGATCATAAGAAAATGTCACAGATTTGTGATGAGAAGGAGAAAAATCTCAAGGAGGAGCTCACTACCTTGAGAACCCAACTGATGGATTAAAAAAAAAATGAACAAATAATGTGCAGAAAGCAAAAGGAAAAGAAAGATTTTGTAGAAGACTTGAAAATGTAGTAGAAAATTTGAGAAAGAAAATTGAAGAAAAAGACCAGCAGCCTGAAAAAATTAAGAGCAACATAAAAGAGAGAAAATATAGCTCTAATATTCAAAGAGGATATGCAAGTTTATATGTAAGAAAAATTAACAAGATAGATTCAAAGAATCCTACAACAAAATTTGTGAGCGGCCATGACAATGTTAAAGAAAAAAAGGCAACAATTTCATTAACAACAAAGGAGAGATTCAAAAGGAGGTTCTATGCCAATAAAACCATTCATAGATAGATTTGATAGTATAAAATTTCAAATAAGAAATCAAAATTCAATCTCTCCTTTGATGAACGAGATTGAGAGTTTCAACTTTCATTAGTTTGGACATATAACATCTATTTGTAGGACCAAATTGGACACATCCATGCAATAGTTTGGACAAAAAAGAATGAGATCTTCCTTTAATTATAAAATTTTATTTAATGGTTTATGTTATGCTTTTAACCTTTTTCTTCATAAGGCCATTCATTGTCGGTCTAGTACGATAAATTGGAAATCTAGCATGAGGAACAAAAGATCTGATCCTTTGGCTTCTTATCTCGGTCATGTAGAATTTTTTATGTGTCAAAAATTTGGACAAATGGCCAAGGATTTGATGATTCCTAGATCCATGAGAATAAAAGTACAAAAAAAATAGCTAAAGAAACATGCACAACAAAGGAACCAATCAGGAACTATGTGGAAGAAAAAGGAGGAAAAATTAGGCAAGTGTGGTATTTCTCTTTGTTCACATGATGAGGATGATAAATGGTATATTGATAGCAGATTCTCACATCATATGTCTGAAGATAGGAGCAAGTTTCACTTCTTGAAGAAAACCAAAAGTGGTCATGTTGTTTTTGAAGGAAGTGAACCAACAAGAGTATTGTGAAGTGGCAATGAAAACTTTGGTGAAAAGATGACCAATGTTGAAGATGTATGGCTCATTGAGGGTCTAAAGCATATTATTCCAAGTGTGAGCCAAATGGTTGATGGTGGTAAGGAAGTGTTCTTCAACTCCAAAGGTTTCTTCATTAGGAAATAAGGATAAAAAGAGGGTAATTGAAAAAGGATTCAAGACCCCAAATAATGTGTATGTGTTGAAGGGAAGAGTGAGAAGTAAGAAGATACCAAGAGAATAATCTTCCTCATCAAAATCAAAGTAAAAAATATCAACACATTTTGCAGTCTGCTCTTTCATGTTAGAACACTTAGACTGTGAAATGGATGTGAGGCCTTCATAGGTTGAGGAGGAGTATATGGCACGTTTTGTTTTTTGCATGCAATTACCTTGTGCTCATATTGGTGATTATATCTTTCACTATGTTTTTCTTGATGATATGTTTTTGCTATTGTTGTTGTCTTTTCTACGGTGTGACCAATAGGAGAGATGGCACATGTTCAGGGGGAGAACTTTATATGCTTCCAATATTATGATGGAATTATGGCTCCTTGGAGGAGTTGGATATACTCTCATGTTATGTGACCATCAGTTACATATGCTTATGTTTTGATCATGAATGGATTATATGCATTATTTATGAGTTGACATGTAGTTAGTTTGCATCATGAATTTTCATTTGACGATTTTATGGATGTGTTGATGTCATGGAGATTTGTATGATGATGGTACATGATGCTCATATTTTTGTATGGTCACTGATGTGATGTTGCTTCTATTGTTGCCTCATTGCTTATATCGGTTTTTTTTTTTTATCTTGTAGAGGATTATGCTTCATGTGATTGTTATTGTTGTTTTCATGCAAAGCTACAGAGGGATGATATATTGAGTTGATTGGTATATTTCTAATTCATGATGCTGATATATGTTTTTGGTTCATGATGCTACTGATGCATACTATTTTTGGGCTACTATGTATTTTATGGACTATTAGTTACTACTGCGGAAATATTGATTGATGGTTGGTAATTTGGAGAGGATGATTCATGTATCTTATGTGATTTATATTAACTTTATCTTGCTGCCAGAAAGAGGACATGTGGTTGATCATATTCTCTATGTACTTGCATTTTGACATTGTATTAGACATGAATAGATGAGAGGATTATAACGATAGCCATGTACAAGAGAGTCTCATTCTTGTATGTTGCATGCATAATGTTGAGAGACATGTTTTGCATATGTCACATAATGAGTCATGAGAGTTGGTGCAACTATGTATGGGTTATTAGTAATGTTATTACAACCATGTATTTCATGTATTATTCATGTGTACTCTCATACTTATCATGAAGAGGCTATATAGAGTTTGCATACATTGAGAGAGAGTCATGTAAGTCATAATTCAACCATATATGGGATTATTGATGTAATTGTGCAACCATGTATTATCACCTTTGTAACCATGTAATAAGCCTATGAGGTCATGTACTTTGTTGCATATCCTTTGGTCATAGTCATTGGTCCATGTGGAGTAGCCTCTTGCATATGGCATGGAGGCATTGATGATTATGTACATCAGTTTACATTCAGCCATGGAGACCCTTGTATTCAGTGGAGTATGGTTGGTCATACTATTGTCACCTGCCATCATTTTTTGTTGCTACCATGTCTACATCAAAGAGATGTTGCATCTAGACAGTCATTGTTGTTGTTATATGAGTTTTCTACTACTGGAGAGTACATTGTGGAGAGGATGTATTTGTTGTTGTTTCTTTAGAGTGGTTGGATATATGTTGTTTCTGTTCTGGAGTTGATTAGATTTGTTACCAGTTGGTCATATTATGTTGTTGTTTCTATGTGCTGGTGTTTTGGTTTGATGCTACTATCATGACATATTGGATTATGTTGTTAATTGTTGATGTTGCTTATTGTCATGATTCCTTGGGAGTGAGAGAGCTTATTTTTTCTACTGATTGGAGATGTATGATACTACTCTAGTGTGTTGTTGATTGGGAATACACTGTGTCTAGGGGGAATTTAGTGCACACATATATTCCAAGAGGAGTGTTGTTGTTATCCTTTAGTCTTGCACTCCATTATCTATCACCTGCATATGTTTTTTAATGGATGTTTTTTTTTTTTTTTTTTTTTTTTTTTTTTTTTTTTTTTTTTTTTTTTTTTATGGATCCCATTGCTTATAGAGGAGCTATAGAATTTTTTCCTTGACATATATATCCCTTTGCCATTGATTTCAAAGGGGGATAATTTGAGGATGAAGATCAGTTTTCAGATGGTTTTTTCATATGAGGTTTCTATCACTACCAAAGGGGGATATTGTTGGAATTGATGTGTGTTGCAATGTTGCAGATGTGTCGTTGGTTGGTATTGATGTCAACTTGGTTGCTTGGGTTGCAAGTGTGTTGGATATGCATGTGTACGTGTGGCTATAGCTGGCTTGTGTATGGATGATGTGTATATGGTCCTTGGCATGTCTACTAGCTTAGACTAGCTTGGAGATGATGATGATATCCTTCATCATGTTACTGCATACAGATGTTAGTAATTTCTATAAGAGTTAGAGTTGAGGAGCCTTGTTGATTGGTCTCCATGTCCTCGATTAGGTCTCTCATTTTGATGAAGTTATATTTTGGACTTGGAGAGGATCTACATGTGTCATTGGATGCTTGAGATAGTTGTATAGGTGTTGGAGGATGTCTGACTTGTTTTAGAGCTGCATACTATTTGCATATATGTTTAGGAGAAGTTTGATGGCTTAGATGTTTAGCTTGGTTGTTGGTTGGCATCCTAGTCAACCTAGTTTAAAATGTGATAATTTTGATGATATTGTAGTGACTTAATGAAGTGTTACAGAGGTTCTAGAGAATTCAAGAGGTCCTACAGAGGATTTTCAAGCTCTAGAAGAAGTTTGAGTAGTTTCTGAGTAGAGTTTTGAGTTTTGACCATCCTTAGCCCCAGTCACATACATGTTGTCATGGGAGTGATTGAAAAGATCTAGTCGCATGGAGCCAAGCCTATAGGAATGACTAAGGACTTCCAGTCACATGGAGGTTGTGTTGTGGGAGTGAATGAGGTTTTTCACATGTTTTTCTCTGCATTCCTTGCACCGTTAAGATAATTTTGGTGTTCTGGTGATGTTATTGATCGAAATTATTCGGAATATGGTCGAAAGAGTTCTTGGATCCCTATAAGTTGATAAAGGTTGAATATATCAAAGGGATAGTGGAATTAGTGGCTGATTTGGTAAATAAACCTATCTCAACCAAATTTGAAGTGTGTGAAAAAGATTTCTGAGTGATCCATAACCTGTAGCATTTACTAAGTTACTCAACACATAAAATTGATATGTAGAGGAAGGCTTTGAGTCTATTTGGTGGGTTGTTTTGAGAGTGTGAGAGCATGCTATTGTTGAGGAATTATGAATGAGTAGATAATTATGCAACTATTGACGTTGTGTTTCAAATATATTTCAGATTTATGAATGCAAAATTCAAAGGTGAATTGAGTTGAAGAGTAGAGAAGAATTGGTAGGAGTGAGTACATATCATTATGAGTAGAAGAGAAGAAAAATCCCTCTCGAAGAGAAGGTTTTGATTTAGATTCGAAGAGAAGAATGTTGAATATTTTGGGTTGCTCATGTTCAATAGATTGATAACCTAGTATGAAATATTTATGAAATGTGGTTCGCATGGAGGAAGTGAAGGCGTGGAGGCTTCAATATAGACAATGATTTGGCATTGAGTAGTAGGAAGAGTTTTCTCCATCCAATAGGAGTTGGATAGTCCAATGGTAGTTTGGAAATGATCGATGGTGATGGGATGTTACAACAAATTCTAGTACATAGAGTTGTGAGAGAAACATATTTCCAAATTGATAGATGCCAACATACTATAGAGGAAGCCAAGTCTTCTAGCTTATGGGTGTAAGATAATCCATGTACAATATGTTCAACATATTAATAAAATAATTGAGTAGAAAAACAACACCAAGGTGGCTTTCTCTCGAAAGGGTTTCCACCAGAAATACCTGTGTTCTTATGAGTGCATGCTTGTGTTTCTCATGGTTATTTCTCATGATTGTTATGATTTGAGTTTATTTTTGCTTATATATTTTGATGAACTAATGTTGTTGTTGTGAATGGATATTTTAGTTTGTGGAAAAAAATTTAATTAGTCCAAATTTATATAAAGGTCATCATTATTGATTCACCCCCCTCCCCACCCACCACCCCCAGTAGTGATCATTATTTCCAACATGTCACATGTGTATTATAGGCTTTTAATTGTTACGAGTTTCTAGGTTACTTATTTTTAGTGAATAATATCCACTTTTATTGGGTTTAGTTGATGATCTATTCCTATATATGTAACCATTGTTTGATTAATAAAATATAGTGTGTGATTTATTGTTTGGTGTGTGAACAATGCTCACATTCTCTTCTTTTTTTAAGTTGGTATTAGAGTTGGTTCGGACCCGACTCTCTCAAAGAGGTGTTGTGATCATTCCAATCCTCAAAGTTTAAATCGTTGTATATAGGATAGGGTAGGGGACTGGATTATGTATTGTTCATGTGATATATTTATGTGTGCATCTATGTTGTATTGTAGTTGAATTGAAGAAGGAATCATTGCCTTATTGTAATCTGCATTGTTTGCATGAAGATGTTTCTAGTGACGAATTTGTGCGTGGAAATCTTGAGCACATTTCTTTTATTGTTGTGAGCATTGAGTAGATCAGATCTGATAGCTAAAGAGAAGTGTGGAAAATTAGGTTGGCTTATTTGTAACATTGAGATCTTGCTTATGGCTGGGATCTGTGTGTCAATATTACAATACTCATATCTACACAGATCTATTCACTATAGTATGTATATGAAGAGTATGAAATGCTCATCATAAAGGTGTGACAAATCTGATTTAATACATACTTGTCCTAACTTAATGAAACTTTGTGGTGTGGGAGGGGGTTACATTTTTCTTATGTTGTAGTATGATATTGTTATTATTGATGTGCAAAAATATCAAATGAAGATCCATACTTCTTTATGTTAGTGGTTCTTATTGTACTTCAGTAGTTCCTGTTTAACAATTACATGTTATTTTTTGTGTAGTTGTAAGTCTGTGTATCGCAAAAAGTTTAAGTTGTATGATTAACTATTGAATACATTTAGTATCTATACTACTTTTCTACATAATTGATGAATACATTGTTCGTTGTTTATTCAACACATGTATGTCAATAGAATGATTTATTATCTAGGCTATTTTTTTGGGTAGTCAAGAAGCATCGATCCTATGAGTACATCAACAATGATCAAAAGAAATTGTATCTTAAATATGTCAAGTGGTAAGTTCGAAGTTGTGGTGGAGAAAGAGCGTAGTTTGTGAGAATCTAGAGTGCATGTAAATCTTAATGAAGACCACCTAGAAAAAGATCAAGATTGTTATTGCAATTTTTTATTTTAATATTTGACATGTAAGAATTAAGGGATGGAATTGGAATTAATGCTTCCATGTGTGTTACATGTCTATTATAGGTTGTTAATTATTATGAGCTTCTAGGTTAGCTATTTTTAGTAAACTATATGCACTTTTATTGGATCTAGTCCATGATCTATTCCTATATATGCAACCATTGTTTGATCAATAAAAGAGAGTGTGATTTGTTTTTTGTGTATACCTATGTTTTCTCTCTCATTTTTAAGTTAGATTAGCATAAAAAATAAAATCTACATCAATATATTTGTATTTATTACTTGAGGTTCCTTTAAATATCGAATTGATTATAACCATATTTATAAGTGTGAATTAGAAACTTGTAAAACATGGGATAAAGGTTAGAAATTATGCTAAGTATTAAGAACTTGGTTGTTAATGCTATGTTTGTTTTTTTTACATCCAAATAGTGTAAAACCAAATATATAGAGTACTAAATACTTTGTATTTAGATGATTATTTATCACTAATATTTAAATCCTTTAAATGCCAAACTAATTATAATATATATTGAAATTGAAATTGAAATTATAAAAGAAACATTACTTTTTTTTTGTAATCAGTTATACACAAATAAATGCCAAGAAGTAGTCTCTTAAATCCCAAACTAGTAGCCATTTCTATTAATATATTTGCACTGTTGAAGCCCTAATTTTCCTAATTGGACAAACAAATTGCTATGGCTACTAAGAAAGATCCAATGGAAAAAAATTCGAGTGCCAAGGATTCTTTTAGAATGTTCAAAGGTGAATTTTTTGAATCTATAGATAAAATTTTATCTACATTTAATAATTATACTTTTATACCTAATTAAAGAATGAAGGTTTGAAAAATAAAGCATTTGAAAATAACCTCAGCGGCCCATCAAACCACACCAATGGTAAATAAGGTAGTAGGGAACTCTTTAATTATTTTCTCCTCTTATGCAAAGGTTTCTATAAAATATAAGTACTAATAAATTCCAAGTATATTCAAGGATTTGTTGTGAAAGGAAAATGAAGTGAAACCAATATTGAACATGTGTTCATTGAATTGCTAGGAAATAACATTTTAGCATAGATTTCATTTTGTAGAGAGACCATCAATAATTATATTGTATGGGGACAACACAATGTGAAATCAAAATGGTATATTTTATTATATAGAGATATTGTTAATGAGCCTACTAATAATAGGGGAAACAAACTAACTACAAAAATAGTTATATATCCTCAAGAGAAACATATACACAATCACGAGAATGAGCTACAACCTATGAAATTCAACACCAAAATTCATTACTTTCATTGCTTTTTGCGTGTGTGTGTGTGTGTGTTCCTCATACTGTAAAACGATATATAAGAGCTTAGTTGTCTAAAATGACTATGTTATCAAATTATTTTCTAGAATGATATTCTCTACAACTTTCTTGGATATCTTCCCTCGAATATGTTGTTAGGTGTGTGTTTGTACACACACACACATTTTCTAGGGAAAATATCCAATAAAGCTGTAGAGAAGATAATTTTAGAACATGATTTGATAAAGTAGACATTTTAGATAACTAATATTTTCTATATCTTTTTACAGTAGGAGGAACTATATCTAACTACATCTAACTAAAAGTTTTCTTCTAGGAAAATCTAGATCACTCTTTGACCAATGAGAGTAATTATCAAATTCCAATACCTTCCCCCCCCGCTAATTAGAATTGCAAACAATTCTAACACTAATTACTCAATAATGTCTCTATGGGCTTACAATCCTTAAAGAATTCATATCATTATCAACTACTAGTAAGAATCTTATCTATGCTTACAACACTTAATATCAACTAAAAAAACTTATTTTATGTCCTTAACTTCTACATGCTTGTGTACCTTGTCTTCAACTCTATGTTGTACAAGATTTTTCCTCCATTTGTCCAAACTTTATATTTTGCATGTTTTTCCTTGTTCTTTACCTTTAGCTTTACTCCATATTTTTTCTTCATTATGTCCTCATATTATTTATATTCTTCATATAAACTTTTTTATACTTTAGCTATTGCTAATATAACATTTCTATCAACCTTTTCTAGATGAATTTTTTTTTCCTTCATCTCCTCTTCCATTTCTACAACCACTTCAACAACTTCAATGGTTTCCTTCATTTTTTCTATTTTTTGTTTTGTTGTAGTTATGGTAACTTTTACATACCAAATTTCATCTCCATTATACTTTGACTTTGCAAGTCACTACTCAAGAAAAGATAATTCATCTCATAACCAAATTTTACACTCACTACTAGGTTCTCCTCACATTTTGCTATTACTAGGAAGGTAGTTTCATTTTCATTATTACCTTCAATTTCATCATCCACATTTTTTCTACTAAATGGTTTTCCCTTTATTTATCATTCTAATTCTATGCAACATGTAAAAATTTAACTTTCTCTTACACAATTTCCTGAACTAACTTCTCCACAATGTTTAGGGAAATTGTAATATGGATTTCTTGTATATGTTCTTTGATCCATGTTAGATCAGTATATATTTTTTCATCCTTATCGACGCCTTTAGAGTGGAAAAAATAAAGGAATAAACTTATAGTACTATCTTTATTGGTGTGATCAGCTTTGGAGAATTGGGACATGAAACCTTCTAGGGCTATTTTGAGGCCTTAAACCAATTTTTTTAGGAGTAAAAATGTCTAGATTAAACACGAAGTCTTATGATAATATTCTATACTCAAATATATTTTCAATAGTGTAAGAACCACATCAATGAGAGTTAAAATGGAAATTTTATTCCTCCCATAAGTTGACCTATCATGTGTGATGACCATAATTTGAGAGGATGACACATAAAGCCCATATACTCATGGAAAATGGGATATCCCTATGGTGACTATGAATAATATTGTATAAACATTGATTTTTAACTCATTTTGATGGTTGAATGGGTAAATTTTAAACTATAGTTCACTATTAGTCTCTATTATAACTATCCCACTAGGAAGAAAATGGTTTTCTTCGTATTTTCTTGCATTTTTTTCCATGGTAGAGAAAAGTAGTTGAGTGTGGATAGAGAGAGAGAGAATAACAAAAGTGGTTTGTGTTCTATAGTATCTTATGTGCCACATATCTCTGTGAACTCCATAGAGAGTGCCTTCTCCTTTATACTTGCAAAATTTTAATTCTAGACAAAAGAGAGTACATCAACCTCACCTTCCTATTGGGTTTTCTCTTGAAATGTTTGCAAGAGCATATATTGGTGTTCATTGTGGTTTGTGAGTGGTATTTCTTATATTTTCTATGTTTTTCACATATTATATATTGAATGCATAAAAAAAAAAAATAACAATAATGGAATATAAAACTCTTCATAATATATATTTCAATTCATTTTCATAGAACTATTTTGACAAATTGTCTCGTGGAATATCATCAATAGTTTATAGATCATATTGATATTGTTGGAATTATGGCTAATGTGTTGTCCTTGAAGGAAATGTACTTGAAAAAGATGTACTTGATGTCAACTTGATCATAATATGATGATTGCGGAACTAATGTAGATGTCAGGAATATTGGTACAAATGGTACAAAATTTTTGGTTTAAGGCCTCAAAAAATCCCTAAAACGTTTTAGGCCCCAATTTTCCAAACTTAATCCCACTAATAAAGATAGTCCTATAAGTTGATTCCTTTAGTTTTTACACTCTAAAGGAATTGATAAAGATGAAAAAATATATAATGATCTAACATGGATCTAAGAACATATAAAGGCATCCATACTACAATTTCCCTAAACATCGTGGAGAATTTATTTGAAGGAATTGTGGAAGAGAAAGTTGACTTTATACATGGTCCATAAAATTAGCATGCTAAATAAATTTAAAACCATTTATTATAAAAATGTGTGGATGATGAAATTGAAGGCAATAATGAAAATTAAACTACCTTCCTAGTAGTACAAAAATGTGAGAAGAACTTAATAGTGAATTTAAAATTTGATTATGAAGATGAATTGGCTTTTCTTGAGTAGTGAATTGCAAAGTCAAAGTATAATGGAGATGAAATTTGGTATGTAAAAGTTACCATAACCACCACAAAACAAAAAATATAAAAAATTAAGGAAACCATTGAAGTTGTTGAAGTGGTTGTAGCAATGGAAGAAGAGATGACAAGTTTGTTTTGTTTACATTAAGTGTTGTAAGCATAGCTAAGATCGAGACTAGTAGTCAATTATGATATAAATTCTTTAAGGATTATAAGCCCATAGAAGCATTGTAAGTAATTTAGTTGTTAGAATTGTTATCAATTCTAATTTGGGGGGGGGGGGGGGGGGGGGGGGTATTGGAATATGATAATTACTCTCACTAGCCATAGAGTGCTCTAGAATTTCCTGAAAGGATACTTTTAGTTAGATGTAGTAAGATATAGTTCCTCCTTCTCTAAAAAGATCTAGAAGATCGTAGTTGTATAAAATCTCTATTTTATCAAATCATGCTCTAGAATGATCTTCTCTACAACTTTCTTAGATATCTTCCTCGGAATGTGTGTGTGCATGTGTGTACACACCTATTCTAGGGAAGACATCCAAGAAAATTGTAGAGAATATCATTCTAGAAAATGATTTGATAACAAAGTCGTTTTATACAGCTAATCTCTTCTAGATCTTTTTACAGTAGGAGGAACATACACACACACAAAAAAGCAATGAAAGTAATGAATTTTGGTGTTGAAGTTTATAAGTTGTATCTCATTCTTGTGATTTTGTATATGTTTCTCTTGAGGATATATAACTATTGTTGTAGTTAGTTTGTTTTCCCTTTCATTAATAGGCTCATTAATGGTCGCTCTAAATAATGCAATATACCATTGTGATTTCACTTTGTGTTGTCCCCATACAATATCATCATTAATGTTCTCTCTACAAAACGAAATATATGCTACAATATTATTTCTTAGCAATTCAATGAACACATGTTCAATATCAGTTTCACTTCATTTTGCTTTCACAACAAATCCTTGAATATGGTTGAAATTTATTAGTACGTATATTTTATAGAAACATTTGTATAGGAGAAGAAAAGAATTAAAGAGTTCCCTACTACATTATTTACCATTGGTGAGGTTTGATGGGCAACTAAGGTTCTTTTTAGATGCCTTGTTTCTCAAACCTTCAATTCTTTAATTAGGTATAAAAGTATAATTATTCAATGTAGATAAAATTTTATCTATTGGTTAAAAAACTTCACCTTTGAACATTCTAAAAGAATCTTGGGCACTTAAAATTTTTCCAATGGATATTTCTTAGTAGCCATAGAAACGAATTTGTCCAATTAGGAAAATTAAGGCTTTAACAATACAAATATATTAATAAAAATGGATACTAGTTTGACATTTAAGGGACTACTTCTTGGCCTTTCGTTGTGTATAATTGGTTACAAAAAATCAATTAATGTTTCTTTTATAATTTCAATTTAAATATAAATATATATTATAATTAGTTTGGTGGTTATAGCATTTAAATATCAATGATAAATAATAATAATCTAAATACAAAGTGTTTAATACTCTATATATTGGGTTTTACATTGTTTGGATGTAAAAAAAAACATACATAGCATTAAATGCTTTACAACCAAGTGCTTAATACTTAGCATAATTTATAACCTCTATCCTATGTTTTAAAAGTTTCTAAGTCACTCTTTCAATTTGATGTTTAAAGAAACCTCAAGTAATAAATAAAAATAGATTGATGTAGATTTTCCTTTTTATGATAATGTAACTTAAAAAAGGAGAGAGGAAACATAGGTATACATGAAACGTAAATGACACTCTATTTTATCGATAAAAGAATTGTTACATATACAAGAATAGATCACATACTATATCCAATAAAAGTGGATATGATTTACTAAAAATAGCTAACCTAGAAGCTCACAACAATTAACAACCTATAATACAAATATAACACACATGGAAGCATTACATCCAATTCTCTCCCTTAATGCTTACATGTCAAATATTAAAATCACAAATTACAATAACAATATTGATCTTTTTCTAGGTGGTCTTCAATAGCATTTACACACACTCTAGATTCTCACACACTACACTTTTTATCCACCACAACTTTCAACTTACCTCTTGAATCATTTAAGATACAATTTTTTATGATCATTGTTGATGTACTTATAGGATCAACACTTCTTGAGTACCCCAAAAAATAGCCTAGATACTAAATGATTCTATTGAAATCCATGTGTTGAATAGAAAATGAACAATGAATTCATCAATTATGTAGAAAAGAAATCTAGATACTAAATTTATTCAACACTTAATCATACAAGTTAACCTTTTTGACATACATGAGCTTACAACCACACAAAAAATAACCTGTAATTATTAAACATGAACTAATAAAGTACAACAAAAACCACTAACATAAAATAGTATGGATCTTCATTTGAAATTTGCGCACATCAATAATAATAATATCATACTAGAACATAAGAAAACCGCAACCCACACCACAAAGTTTTATTAGATGAGGTCAAATATGTATTAAATTAGATCTATCACACCTTTACGCTAAAGATTTCATACATATTCATATACATACTCCAATGAATAGATTTATGTATATATGAGTGTTGTAAGAGCCATACAGAGATCTCAATCATACACAAGATGTCAAAGTTTCAATCTAGCCAACATTATTTGCCACACTTCTCTTTGGCTATCAAATCTGATCTACTCAACACTAACAACAACAAAAGAAATGTGCTCAATAGTTCCACGCACAAATTTGTCACTAGAAACATCTTCATGCTAACCGCAACAGATCATAATAATGTAGTGATTCCTTCTTCAATTAGACTACTAGACAACGCATATGCACACATAAATCTATCACATGAACAATACATAATCCACTCTCCTACCCTATCATATACACAAGGATTTAAACTTGGTGAATTGGAATGATCACAACCCCTCTTTGAGAGAGTCAAGGTTGAACAAACTCTAATACCAACTTCAAAAAAGAAAAGAAATTGAGCATTGTTCACACACCAAAAAATGAATCACATTGATGAGACAATGATTACATATATATGATATATCATTGACTAAATCCAATAAAAGTGAATCTAATTTACTAAAAATTACTAACTTAGAAACCCACAATAATTAACTACCTATAATAAACATGTGACACATATAGAAGCATTACTTCAAAGTATGTAAATGTAAATGTGTATCATAATCATCTAAACACTTAAGATTCTATGTGTAAGAGTTGCTTTACATCTCATAAATTACTAATAGATTCATTAGAATTTTCTTCATGTTCGTAATTAGCTCAAGATTACCTAAACAAGATTAATGAAAAATATTCTTTATCAATTATATGTTTATAAAATTGTTGTTAAGACATAGAAAAAAATATTATAGTATTAAATAAGTTCATTAGTTGATTATGATGATGTTAATTTAATTTTGGATGTATATTCAATTTTGCACTGAAATAGAGAGTACAATTTCTTTTCTCGGGTTTTTTTTTTATTAAAATATATTTTTGATATATTCCCGTGCCCCAAAGGGAATATCGAATTATTTATGAAATATTGAATTATTTATGAAATACTTTTTTGATCTATGGATATAGTGTGCTATATTTAATGTTTTTTGGAATATGATTAAAATAATTAATGAGTATTAGGGGAAGTTAAATTGGTGATCGAATTAATGTGAGTTTTGAGAAAATTGAGAGATCCATGACTCAAATCCCCTCAGTTTTGAGCCTTCGAGGTTTACCAGTAGCTAAGTGTCACGCGAGCTATTTTGAGAAAATTGAGAGATCCGTGACTCAAATCCCCTTAGTTTTGAGCCTTCGAGGTTTACTAGTAGCTAAGTGTCCCGAGAGCTATTAGGCTCCCTCGAGACACAAACAAACAAAAAATGAAACTAAAATTTGTTTTGATATATTAATTTTTGAATTTTTATTAATTTGATGTTGTTTGGATGGTTGAGAGAAATGAAGTTAGCGTTCAATTCTCACAAGTGACATTGATAAGTTCTTAATGAGTATATCTTTGTGAGGTAATCTAAAATAATTAATTTTTGAGCATTTGTTCTGGTAAATTTTGTTCAAAATACGATAGATATTTTTAAGAAGCATAAGTTTAAGTTGTTTAATTTACAAAGTCCAATTGCCTCGGTGTCACGGCCCCAATACTTTTTTCGTTTATTGGGCGGGTGCGGCACCACCTTACGCTTGGTTTGAGCGTATGTGGACTACGCCTTCGACTTCCAACACCAATTTCTGCCTACCGAATTAGTGTAACTTTAACTTCATAAACCGAACATTTAACTTATGACCGATTTATAAACAGGTGCCAAACCACAATTATAATAATTGTGTCTAATTATAATTTGTTCAATAATAAAACTGCAACATACATAGAATGCATTACCAAAACATTAACACCAATGTTTACGGGAGGGGCAACTCCCAACCAAATTGCGCCCTCGAAATCTTTGATTAACTTATCAAATTTCTTTACAACACGTGAGCCTTGCGGCCACACGATTTTTCCAACAGGCCTACGGCCAATATCTTTACAACCGGCCTACGCCCGAATTACAACAGGTTCGCGACCCAACCACCGTTCTGCCTATGTGCCATGCGCACCGCATGCGCCTGCCTAGACCAGCGATGTAATTTTGTTAATAGTTCAATGCGTATCGCATACGCGTGTCGTTTCGACAAACCCGACCACTGTCCGTAGTTTACAACTACGCCTTAACCGACCCCTGCTCCACCTTCTTAACCGAGATCTGTCTCACATTATTTCTCACTTCTGTGCTCTTGTTCGACTCCCGTTGAAGACTTGAGATCGAAGACCGAAATGGAGTTGATCATTCCAAATGGCAAAGTGCGCTGCCATTTATATGGCTCCACCGCCGATTTGGGGAGGGGTGTCGACTTGCCAAGCCGACCCCCAAAACTTGTAAACGATCATCCGCCGCCCCAAAGCCGACTCGTTCACCGTTTGAAACGTTGTGTCTCTTCCTCTTCGGCGGGTCGGCCCTTCTTGCACAAGGCCGTCCACACCAAGAGGATATAAGCTTGCCATCCACTTTTGCGCTCGTCCAACCCACGTGCGACCTTCCCTCATCGAACCGCTCCAATCCATGTCGCTGTCGTTCGGTGTTGAAGTCGACCGCTGTTGTTCGGCGTCCCGTGTGAGTGTGCGCGTTGTTTCGTTCGGACGGGCGGGCGCACTACCGTGTCACCCTCACCCTTCGTTCGGACCCACGCCCTTCATTGTGTCCCTTTGATGTTTGATCGAGGCGGTCGTCGCATGACCCGCCTTGTCACGCCCTGAGGAATCGGGCGCCCCGCACGACGTGCCGGCGACCCACACGATGGGCAGGCGAGCCTTCACCCGGCAACGTGCACGACCCGGGCACTGGGCAAGGCACACAAAATGCAAGTTGGTGGTTGACGGGCACGGACATAACGGGCGGGCGACACGAGGGCGACCCACGCCCGAGAGGCGGACGCCCTGAACGAAGACATCGACCGAACAAATCGACACCACCGGTGGGGCGCGGCAACACACGGGCAGCAGGGGCGGGTTGTGCGACGACCGCCCCGAACACATACACAGGACGGAGGACCGATTGGTAGAGCGGGCGAAGTCCGAACGATGGGCGGAGGGCTGCACGAAGGTGCGCCCACCCGCCCGGGCAAACAATGTGCAAGATAACATGGCGTTGGCAGCAACAAAACATCATGTGGGCGACATGGTTAAGAGATGTGACACATGTAAAATACATTACATGACTCATGAGCATATGGAAATATGCGTAAGAGTGAGAATGTAATTAAATAATGTAACATGAATGAAACTTATATTATATGGAGATTGAATACACATATATATATGTGTGAGGGAATTAATATGATATAAGGAAGACATATACGTGGATTAATATGGACATAATAAACCATGAGAAGAGCGTATATGGGCAAACTGACATACATTATGGAGAGAAATGAAGAAAATGTAATATACATGGATGGAGAGATAATGTATGGATGGAGAGATAATGTATGGAGGACCATTATGGAATACGTGGACTTCACATATTATGGAGAGATAATGCATGGAATATAATATGATAAACATACGCATGGGTGCATGACTTGTCCGCCATGTAACATATGGAATGAACGCATATGATAAAAACAAAAACCGACATGAATTATGGGCATGTGTGGATTATACATGGGCTTACATGTATTGAGAAGAGGTCGGCTTTAAGTTAAAGAAGCCCCTCGAAATATGATGGAAGGTGCGTATAAATATGGTGAGCATGAGGCTAATTCTCACCATCGAAGACACTTGATTCTCTCACATAAAACATAAGGAAGAGCGAAGGATGTGCGCAATCTAATGCGCATGAAGCTAAGGGAAGTTTCGGAGATTCTAGCTCGGTTATGCGAGGAGTATTGGCTCGGTTAAAAGGGAGTGGTGTGCACGGGTTTGGCAGAAGTGAACGAGTACTTTGGACAACCGGTTTGGGGTCCTTGCTCGTGAAACGAAGGAGCAGATCTGTGCATAACTAAGACTGCCTTTAGTCTTGCTGAAGTCTGATGAAGGGGGTACGCGGTGCTCTTGGAGTTGGTTGAAAACAGAGGTCTGCACATAGCGTTGCACAGGTCGAAACGTTGCAGCCGTGGAAGGCTCTTTATACGCAGTTGCGAACTGCAGGTTTAATTACCGGTCTTGGTAACGGTGGACGCATGCAATGCGTACGGTGTTGTAAACAGAACGGTGAATGTTATTTGGCCGCGGGCCTGATATAAATGTGTTTGCCATGGGCGCACATATTGTAAACTTGACAAAGTTAATAAAAGATTACGAGGGCGCACTTGGCTGGGAGTTGCCCCTCCCGTTTACATTCGGTGTCTATGTTATTGATGTTGCATTTCATGTTATGGTTTTGTTGTTAACTGAATTATAAGTAAAACGTGAAATATAATTGGGGAATTATATTGCTGTTCGGTTGTAAGTTTATAATTTGGTTTGTAAAGTTAAAGTTTACACTAATTCAATAGGCAGAATTTGATGTTGAAGTTGAAGGCGTAGTCCACATACGCTCAAACCAAGCGTAAGGTGGTGTCGCACCCGCCCAATAAATGAAAAAAAATATTGGGGGCGTGACACGCCCATTACTGCCCGTGTGTGTGCCTCACTCCACCGGTTCGTTTCGCTGATCGTTCGGGCGGGTGGGGGCACGTCCGTGCAGCCCGCCGCCATTGTTTGGCTGTCCACCCGTTCTCCCAATAGACCATCCTCCTTGTGTGTTTGGGCATTCATCGCATGACCTGCCCTACTGCCCGTGTGTTGCCTTCGCCTCACCGGTAATGCTGTTTCGTGTGCCACGCCCGGCGCTCGGGTTGTGCACGTTTCGCCGGGTGAAGGTTCGCCCGCCCATCGTGTGGGTCGCCCGCTCGTGTGCGGAGCGCCCGATTCCTCGGGGTGTGACATCCTCCCCCACCCTATTCCGTTGTCGTCCCGACAACATTCCATCCCATCGTGTCCTCTTCGATCCTCCACATCAAGTCGCCCTTCCAATCCATGATCCTGTGCACGTTTCGGAAGTATGCATCCCATACTACATCAAGGTCGGAATTGTGCATCAACCTTGGCTCCCCAATATCTCAGATCTCCAAGTCCACCATGTATGTGCAACCGAGCAAGTGTCACACATTTCAAGTATGTGCCCATACTTACATTTCTGATCCCCCGCCCAGGTTCATGGGAACCCCCAATTCTCTGCTACACATGGGACCACCCTACCTGCCCAATCACCTTGCGGGCTCACTGCCTTGAGCAGCCAACAATGAGCCCCGCCTCCTGTGTCATCTAAGAAAGCCTCAAAGGAGGTGAGCCAGGCGGCTCTCCCCTATCTACCAATTCGATCCATCTGTTTGGACCTTCAATTTCCATTCATCGAAGGTATTCTTCCCGAGATTCTTTCCGGGTGCTCGACCTCGTACATGTACCGGGCTGAGGCTGTGTCTTTGAGCATGTGCACACAGCTTCAATCTCTTCCCCTTGATCTTCAACGGGTTTCTTTTGTCTGAAGGTACACTCAACTCTATGAGGCCCTGCGCAAAGCCAACACTTCAAAGGCTTCTTCACTTTGAGGTCTTCGGCTTCACCTTGTTTGTTTGAAGAACTCAGTCCTGGATGGGCTTGTTTTACTCCAAGCTTCCCTCTTACCGTGTTCTGCCCAATTTTAAATGCTTCATCAACCAAGTTCTTGGAGTCATCCTTCCGATTGTCTTCACGGTAGTGAGCTCCCAACTTGTTGATATAGTCGAGCTCCCATTGCCCAGCTATGACCACCTTCTTGCCAAGGAGTCTCCTCCTTATCTCTTCCTCGACCTGCTTGACCTCTGTTTCCACCTTAGCTCTTTCTTCTCTTAACCGAGCCCTCTTGTCGAGGATCTCTTGAAGATCTAGCTTATTCAAGTGGATCTCCTCGTCAACCTGATCGAGCTTTGTGGTATCCTCGTATTGGCTCCTGAGTTCGCTTAACTCCCTTCGAAGTTCCGAACAGCTCTCCCGAACCTTTGTAATTTCGGCCTACATCGCAACCCATCTAGAGTTCCACTCACCCATGTTCTCCAATACCTCGTACCCAAGCATTTCAACTGCGTTATGGTCACTGTCGACCATCTTCTTGCCGCTGTCAAACTGCCTCATCGTCTCTTCAGATATCTGCCCCAAACCAGGTAGATTCACCTTCAATTTTCTCACTTGGATACCCAAGCTTTCACAACCAACCGTTCAACCAGCTCTCATCGATATTTCCACACCTATCAACCGGTACGAACGACCTGTTCACCAGCTCCAACTGAGCTCCGATACAATCTATTACGAAGTGCAGATGTGTAACTGCTTTCGTCCGCAGGCTAAACCCGCTCTGATACCATCTGTCACGCCCCCAATACTTTTTTCGTTTATTGGGCGGGTGCGGCACCACCTTACGCTTGGTTTGAGCATATGTGGACTACGCCTTCGACTTCCAACACCAATTTCTGCCTACCGAATTAGTGTAACTTTAACTTCATAAACCGAACATTTAGCTTATGACCGATTTATAAACATGTGCCAAACCGCAATTATAATAACTGTGTCTAATTATAATTTGTTCAACAATAAAACTGCAGCATACATAGAATGCATTACCAAAACATTAACACCAATGTTTATGGGAGGGGCAACTCCCAACCAAATTGCGCCCTCGAAATCTTTGATTAACTTATCAAATTTCTTTACAACACATGAGCCTTGCGGCCACACGATTTTTCCAACAGGCCTACGGCCAATATCTTTACAACTGGCCGACGCCCGAATTACAACAGGTCTGCGACCCAACCACCATTCTACCTATGTGCCGTGCGCACCGCATGTGCCTGCCTAGACCAGCGATGTAATTTTGTTAATAGTTCAGTGCGTATCACGTACGCCTGTCGTTTCGACAAACCCAACCACCGTCGGCAGTTTACAACTGCGCTTTAACCGACCCCTGCTCCGCCTTCTTAACCGAGATCTGTCTCACATTATTTCGCACTTCTGCGCTCTTGTTCGACTCCCGTTGAAGACTTGAGATCGAAGACCGAAATCGATTTGATCATTCCAAATGGCAAAGTGCGCTGCCATTTATATGGCTCCACCGCCGATTTGGGGAGGGGTGTCGACTTGCCAAGCCGACGCCCAAAACTTGTAAACGATCGTCCGCCGCCCCAAAGCCGACTCGTTCACCGTTTGAAACGTTGTGTCTCTTCCTCTTCGGCAGGTCGGCCCTTGTTGCACAAGGCCTTCCACGCCAAGAGGATATAAGCTTGCCATCCACTTTTACGCTCGTCCAACCCGCGTGCAACCTTCCCTCATCGAACCGTTCCAATCCATGTCGCTGTCGTTCGGCGTTGAAGTCGCCCGCTGTCATTCGGCGTCCCGTGTGAGTGTGCACGTTGTTTCGTTCGGGCGGGCGGGCGCACTACCGTGTCGCCCTCGCTCTTCGTTCGGACCCACGCGCTTCGTCGTGTCCCTTTGATGTTTGATCGGGGCGGTCGTCGCACGACCCGCCCCTTACTGCCCGTGTGTGTGCCTCGCTCCACCAGTTCGTTTCGCTGATCGTTCGGGCGGGTGGGCACACATCCATGCAGCCCTCCGCCATTGTTTGGTTGTCCACCCGTTCTCCCAATTGACCATCCTCCTTGTGTGTTGGGGCGTTCATCGCATGACCCGCCCTACTACCTGTGTGTTGCCTTCGCCTCACCAGTAATGCTGTTTCGTGTGCCACACCCGGCGCCCGGGTTGTGCACGTTTCGCCGGGTGAAGGTTCGCCCGCCCATCATGTGGGTCGCCCGCTCGTGTGCGGAGCGCCCGATTCCTCAGGGCGTGACACTCAGGCTTCTGGGGATTTTCATGGCATTGAACCCCTTTATGCATTTAAAAGTGCATTTTAAAAAACAAGAAATCACAATATCAATAGAAAGTGCCCAATTTTGGCAAAAAAAAAATGGTTTCTTCTATTATTTAGTCTCCATGTCTTTATAATGGCATTGGGTCGTATTGGCGTTGAATCTATTTATGCATCCAAAAGTTCATTTTAAATAATAAGAAATCACAAAATCACTAGTAATTATATCATTGAATTAAGCCAAAAAATTCTCCTCTGTTAACTGGACTACCTATATTTATAATAATTTCGAGCCTTGAGATCTTAGGAGTCCCTTAAAGACTTTTATATATATATAATATAACATAAGATATTTTTTAATATTGTTTTATTCTTTCAACATAAAAATAATTAAAATAAATATAATTATATTAATAAAATTGCTATACTAATTTTTCATTTCAACTTTACATATTTACGGCTTACATATTTCAACTTTTAGATGTGGATTTGAGGAATTTTGATTTTTTAATAAATAGATAGACAATATATTCTTAATCTTATACACCGTGATATAAAAAGTATTTGAATCCATTTTCACTTTCAACCAAAAAATAACAAATTAATTTTAAAAATTATTTATTTCGCCGCATGTTAAGTCGATTGGAGTAATTGTGAACTAGACTCTCCAACTTTCGAAAGGAGGTCACAAATTGCCGCTCGGCTCTTAATCAGCAGGTTCCGGCCACACAGGCACTAGCAGACTTCTACGCAAACTTGAGCGCTCGTGATATTAGCCACTGGCCAGGTCTAGGTAGAAGGTTTTCCTGTCAACTAAAGTCTAGGTATAAGAATACAATTTCGTTGCATTTGATTTCAATTTCGGTTTTCCTTGAGTTCAATTTTTCTTTGATTTTATCCTCTGATTTGATTTTGCGCATACAATTTTCCCATCAAATTTTCAAACATTACATGCTCGCAATCTGGAAGGGCCCTCGTAATGTTCATCATGGGTAGGTGATTTTCTTTACAATTTCGCTTTGAATTCATCCTGTAGTTTGATTTTTCAAGTTCGATTTTCCCGTCAACATTTGAAACATTAAATGCCAGCAAACATGTTCATCATGTGCAGATGATTTTGGTAGCTTTCCACTTTTTGATCAGCTCACAACTTTAGAGATGACTCCTATGAGTTCACCACACTAAATGCAGTTAAACTTTTTAGGTCAGTTTCGAGCTACGAAATGTTATGGTTCTATTCTTACAGTTATTACCGTAGGTAATTTCATGATTTAAATTATGCTTTCACAACATTTTTTCTACCTAAAATCAATACAATATATGAAGCAAATAATTTCAATGTTTTAGTTCAAAAGTTTGTTTTAAATAGATTTCGCAATATTTTTAATAATTAATGTGTTTTTATCCAATCTCACATTTAATAATCTTAATGTGTTTGGGATAGATTAATCTTCTTTTAGTTAAAAAATTTGATTTAATTACTTGCCCCTACATCAATATATCCGGATTCAGCATTAACTTTTTCTTTTTATTTTTATTTTTGCCCTTTCACACATACTATTTACTACCCTATTTAGGGTTCTCTATCACATTTAATGGAAAATGGAATGGTTCAAACACATGTACTTGATCTATCGTATTGTATAGTGCCTAACATTTCCAAATGATACCGGAGGCCACTAGTAGTTTGAAATATGTAGTGGCAATCCCTTGTCTAATGATGCAACAACTCACAACTCGATTTGTTGATGTAGGAGACCATGACTAGTGCAGTCCATCTACTTTCCCGATGATTATTTATGGTTTAGATAATTTTAAGAGTTGTTTGGTTTTTGCATTCACTATTCTTAACACATTAATACAACTTCTCATCTATTAGGTTAGTTTTAATATTGAAATATTGTGTGTTATAGGTTAGTTTAAATATTGTGTTAATAGTAACAATGTTCATGTTAATGAGTCATTATTGCGTATGTTATTGCCCATATTAGGTTATAATGTTATTAAATATTTTTAAATTTAATTTATTGTTTTGCTATTAATATGAGGTTATTATGTTTTTGTCAATATTGAGATATTTTTGTTAGGGTTTATAATTAGCTTTAAGTGTTTAATGATTTATAGGGGATAAAAATTGTATGAATTTTTAAAAACGAATTATGATTAATTGTGTTTTGCATGATAGAAATAAATGTAACATGCAGAACATTAATTAAGAAAATATTACAATAATATGTTTGTGTATGATGAAAGTGGTTGTGTTTAAAATATGTAGATAAGACAATAAGGTTTTCGTTTGAATACTAATAAGGATATAAGGAGTTATTGCTCTCTTTTCATAATCTAGTGTCTTCTATTAGTGAAAACATTTTATTATTTATACTTAGCTATTTAATCAGTTTATGTTTATATTTGATAGTTTGTTTAAATTATATGATTATTTTATTTAGATTTGGTTTTGTGGGAAACATAATCTTTTGGTTTATGTGAATTTAGTTAGTTCAAGTGAGAGGAAGGCTACAAGTTTCAAGTGAATTCCAAGACTCATGAGAAATCCAAGGGACTTCTTGGAATATGAAACCAAGGGTCACACAACATGTATTAATGTGTATCTTTTGAATGTGTACCTTATCTAAATTTTCCTTCTAATTTCATGAGTTTGACATGGTATTAGAGCAAGATATATTCCTTGTTGAATAGCTTGAGAAACTTGTTTTGTAACCTCTACTTCGGTGCCCTCACCAAAATTATGCCATTTCGTTGCATTCATGTTTTGCATGTTAAATCTACCAGTTCTTTGTTATGTCATTTCTCTGCACTTTTCAAAACCTTTTCTTGAGAAATAATAATGTTTCTTTAACATGTCTATGTCCATTTAGATTCTTTCTAACTCTCTCTTGCACATACACTCTATCCCTAACATTTTTCTCTTTGAATGATCAACCAATGCTTTATCTCATTAGAAGAGACAAATCATGGGTTTCTTCACTTGTCAAAATTGACATTGAGAGGATTTTAAAGGATATTTTCCTTGATGGAACAATTCCAAAGACCAATATTCTATGTATGTCGGGTCTTGGTTATAGGAGTAATCAAATGATAGGGAAATTGCCACATGTGGAGATCGATGTTGTTTGATTCAACTTCTCTCATTGCTGGAATGAGAATCACTAGGAGACACTCTATAATCTCAAGACTACCATGTATAATAAGTAGATAATGTGGATCATAATGCCTGAAAAAAATCATCTTTGAATGAACCTTTGAAGCTTTAGATCCATCACTTGGTGAGGATCAAAGGTAATTATCCTTAAAAATTTTGTGCATAACCAAAAATCAAATCCAAGCTTTTGGGTCTTCATCTCAAGTTTTGTAGTGATGAAAATGCTCTTCTTCTTAGTGTATAGGGTTGACAACAAACCCCTTTTGGCTTTATGACAATGAATTGGCTCAAACTACAATAACAAATCTTAATTCATGACCAAAATTATTGCCATATCTATTAATTAGGCCTTCAAAAATGGTTTTTTTTTTATGTAAAATTGTTCATTAGAGATCACTGCGTGGGGGTCAATGCTCAATTATTTCTTCTGAGAGAAGCATAACCCACTATTAATATCCAATACTAATACCCAAGACTAATGCCCTAGTACTGTACCCAATATTTTAAACCTAATATTATAAAACACAAATTAATGTGGTTATGCATGTGGTATAAGCACACCGACATATATCAACCACATTTATTAATGTGGTTGTGCTAGTATATTGTTTATTAATGGATTGAGTAAGGAAAGTAAGATACCAATAATATCACTCTCATTTAAGTGCCAAAGGGAAAGATTATTAGGACTAACAAGGTACCAACAATATCAGTTTCTTAGATACCAAAAATATCATGTGTTGCCAATTCCAATCAAAATTTTGATTAATCTAGTTTGAATCACCCTAGGGGAAATTCCCTATTCAAGATGGACACATTTACAATGGATACCATTCATAGATGTGAGAAAATTCTCTTGCACTTACTAGTAATGTGCATTAGTATGGGATGATATGTATCCAAACATTTCTATCCCAGAAGTTTTGTCAACATTTTATTGTTCATATTTTTATGCATTTGCTTCTACCTCCATCTAGTTGAAGACCCTTATATAAAAACACTATTCTCTGAATTTCATCCATAAAAGTGAGAAAGCATCCTTAACTTTCTCCTTAAGAATACTGAGAGTAAAATGCAATATCTTCAAATATTAATATTTTTATCCAAAATTTTTAGCTAAATTAATTTTCAAATTTGTTAAACATTTAAGTATACTAATTTACATTAAAAAGTTCATCTAGGAAATTATTATTTAGATTAAATGATCAAGTGCGAAACTTTTTTTTAGATATTATATATCAAAAAATTGATTTAAAATGTCTTTAGATTTTAGAACTACAATAATAACCACTTTTCACTATTAATTCTAACCATAAAGAAAGTGAGCCAATTTGCACTTATGATTAAGTGAAAGAGGTGAATGATTGTGATTACTAAGCTGTTGAGATTTTCCGTTTGAGTCAAATAGCCAAAAATCTCTGAAGGATGACAACAATAGGGATTTAGTTTCTAGATTAGCTCCAGGTTGTTGGGAGGGAGTTAATGCCTCGTATATTTGATGTGAGGGAGTTATGAGGCTGTTAGATTCTCTATTCTATATAATACGCAACCATTCGGATGGTTTGCTAAGAGAGTGTGAGGATTTCTTGATGTAATCTCCAAATTTGATTAATATATTCCTGATGCCTATGTTTGGTGGACGTAGCCTAGATTGGTTGGGTGAACCACGTTAAATATTGTGTTTATGTGCTTCTGATGTGTGTTTAATTGTTTGTTTTGTTGTGCACCTGATCCAACAATTGGTATCAGAGCACTGTTGGATCAAGTCCCAGAGTGCTGAAGGTGCTGCGCTAACGCGAGGAGGGGTGTGGACTGAGCTGCTGGTGCAGTTTGCTGAGCGTGGTAAGAAGCAGTCACTGAGGTGAATGCTGGTGCGTTCGCTGGGCAGCCCTAGCGCGGATTGGAGCAGTGGAGCGCTGCTATACCTGGTATTTTAATTGCTGTTTTTAAATTGTTGTGGAGCGCTTGCTATGGAAACAAGTTAAAACGCATTTGAATTTGAATTTGAGTGGTGCGTTCCTTTGTTTAAATCACTGGTGCATTTACCTTGTGCGCACTGATACATAAATCCGAGTATTGGGTTATGTTCATTCTTGCAATGTTTGGTTTTTTAGTTGGTGTTTGTTGGTGTTTGCCGCAACAAACACCCATTTCTTTGAGAGTGTTTGCGCTGTTATTGCACTATCGATTAGTGATAAATCTTTGCTGTTATGCACTATTCGGACAACAAGTGTGTTCAAGCCAACGTTTCACCATATAGTAAACACTCACCGAGACGGTTTCTGATTTCTAAACACGCTTAACTCAATTCACACGTTTGATTAACGTTCAATGATTTCCATCGTTCAACAATAGATCTCGATTGTAAAAACGCAGTGACAGTCAGTCAGTTTTTTTTTTTTTTTAAAACCGCAGTGAGTGTGGAAAGAGAACTGGAATGTGTCTGATGTATTAATGTTTAGGGATTGGCAGACCGTGTGAGACAATCTACATGTGTTGAGGAAGTGTGGGAGGCATATGGCGCCATCCATTGTCATCGAATTTTTTTTTTGTGATCTGCATGAGATGAGGGCCGTGTGAGCCAAGCAAGAGTCGAGTGGGATATGGGGGTTGGTTTCTGTAATAAACCCAAGTGTCAAATCTATGTTTGATCTCATTGGTTGACTACAATTGTTGTGAAATGTTTTCCTTCTAGTGGTATGCTTAGTATTCATGTGCTGGGATATTGAAGTTTTTTAAAAAAGGACATATATTATTTTTTGGTGAGTGTGTTGAAATAGTTCCAAAGGGCAGTTTTTTGTTTTAAAGGCAAAGGCAAAAAGACATAGGCAGATTTTTTGGTGTAAAATCAAAGGCATTGGCAATTTTTCTTTTTTTTATTGCTGGTTGGATATTGGAGATTATTGTGTTATTTTTTTGTTGATACAAATGGTGAAAACTCAAAGTGCCCAGTTTGAAATTGAGAAATTCAATGGCAAGAATAATTTTGAGATCTGGAAGGTGAAAATGCATGACTTGCTTGTCCAATAAGGCGTGGTAAAGGCTTTGATGGGTAAATCCAAACAACCTTACAACATCACAGACGATGAGTGGGACGAAATGGATGAAAGAGCTGTAAGTGCCATTCGATTATGCCTGGCGGATGATGTCCTGTTTAATATTGTGTCGGAGACAACAGCTGCTGGTTTGTGGACAAAACTGGAGAAACTGTACATGACCAAATCCTTAACCAATAGGATTCTCCTGAAGTGATAGTTGTACGGTTTGAGAATGAAGGAAGGTACATCGATTGCTGATCATTTAAATGCTTTTAATACTCTTCTTGTGCAATTACAAAGTATAGAAGTAAAAATACCATCCGATGATAAAGCTATTACTTTATTGTGCTCGTTGCCCTAATCATGGGATCATTTTGTTACTTCTATAAGTCTTAGCTCCTCAGAAACTATTGAGTCTGATGATGTAGTTGCATCCTTATTATCGGAAGAAACAAGGAGGAAGTTGCATTCCAAAACCTCTACATCAGAAGCTATGATGGTTAGAGGTCGTTCGAAAGAAAGACGCCCCAGGAAGCCGAGCGACTCACGTTCAAAGTCGAAAGGCAAGAAGAGTAAGCTAAAATGTTGGTTTTGTGGCAAATCAGGGCATTTAAAGAAGGACTGCTGGAAGCGACAGCAGCAAACTTCAAAAGCAGAGTCTTCGACAGAGAAGAAGGAGGTGAATACGACAGATACAGGTTCGACATCAGGTTCAGGTATGAGTGATGAAGTATTATCAGTTAATGTGTCAAATCATGGTCAACATTGGTTGTTAGATTCCGGGGCATCAAACCACATGTATATCCATAAAGAATGGTTTAAGGAATATAAATAAATTAATGATGGAGTTTTGTACAT
>APFE031011856.1:194387-212926 GCA_000404065.3 Pinus taeda | reverse complement strand
ATGGCAAGGACATTTGATATGAAAGATCTAGGAGCAGCAAGACAGATTTTGGGCATGGAGATTTTCAGAGATAGGAGCAATGGTAAGTTGTGGCTATCACAACAAAAGTATATTGAGAAAATACTTTTGAGGTTTGGTTTGGATAATGTGAAGCCTGTTTCAGTCCCTTTAGCTTCCCATTTTAAGCTTTCTTCGATTTTATGTCCTAATACAGATGAAGAAAAGGATTATATGTCTCGAATTCCATATGCCAATGTAGTAGGATGTTTAATGTATGTGGTGGTTTGTACTCGACCAGATATTTCACATGCAGTTGGAGTTGTCAGCAGGTACATGGCAAATCCGGGTAAAGAACATTGGTCAGCAGTTAAATGGGTGCTTCGGTACTTGAGAGGCACCAGTAGTTATTGTATTTCTTACAATAAGAGTAGTGAATTTGTTTGTGGATATGTTGATTCCGATTTTGCAGGTGACTTGGATAAGAGAAGGTCAACTTCAGGGTACGCTTTTACTCTTGGAGGTGGAGCTATCAGCTGGATGTCAAAGTTACAGAACATTGTTGCTTTGTCCACTACTGAAGCAGCAAACATTGCTGCTTCTCATGCTTGCAAAGAGGCGGTTTGGTTGAAAGGTTTGCTTGGTGAGTTTGGTAGGTTACAGGACACATCAGGTTACTTTGTTGATAGCAAGTGCAATACATTTGGCTAAGAATTCCGGCTTTCTAGGTAAATCAAAGCATATTCCAATTAAGTACCATTTTGTAAGACAGGTTATCACTGAAAGGGGAGTCTCTCTTGAAAAGGTGCATACAAAGGAGAACTGTGTAGACATGTTCACGAAACCAGTTTTGTTGGAGAAGCTATGCTGGTGTTTGGCTTCTCTTGGCTTGTAGAAAAGATAAAATAATAATAACAGGGCATCACGCGAATTGTTGTCAAGGTGGAGATTGTTGAGATTTTCTGTTTGAGTCAAATAGGCAAAAATCTTTGAAGGATGAAAACAATAGGGATTCAGTTTCTAGATTAGCTCCAGGTTGTTGGGAGGGAGTTAATGCCTCCTATATTTGATGTGAGGGAGTTATGAGACTGTTAGATTCTCTATTCTATATAATAGGAAACCATTCGGATGGTTTGCTAAGAGAGTGTGAGGATTTCTTGATGTAATCTCCAAATTTGATTAATATATTCCTGATGCCTATGTTTGGTGGACATAGCCCAGATTGGTTGGGTGAACCACGGTAAATATTGTGTTTATGTGCTTCTGATGTGTGTTTAATTGTTTGTTTTTTTGTGCACCTAATCCAACATAAGCGTTCTTTCTGTGCACAGAGTTTTTCGAAATCAGACGCATAAGTTATAGATTCAACAATTTTAAAATTAACTTTATTGCTTCTTTGTTGGTGCAAATAAGTTATAGATTCAACCATTTAATAATTGACTTCATTGCTTGTTTGTCGCTGCAAACCCATAGTTGAGATAAATATGGCTCTTTTGGTTTGGCTCATATGCTATCTAATGTTCCCTTAATTGTTATATAAAGTTCATTAAGCATTGAATATATTATTATTTCCTAAATAAAAAAAACTTTGTATTTATTTGAGTTCACAATTAACATAACAATTTCTATCTGAAATTTTATGATATGTATTGTTGTTGTAACTAAATACATATATAAAAAATATTAACAAATTTTATTATTGGATTATAAATTTTCAAGGAATATGAGTGGAAAATATATTATTTTACACATAAGTTATTGTTTTCTGATTCACCACAGAGTAAAACACTCGTGTCATGGTCAAAGTGCCATGGAGTATAACACTAGCTTCATGGTTAAAGTTCAATGAAGCTTGATTATTTTATTGAGTTTTTGCAATTTTAACCGAAGTTTCGGAAAAAAATGTTTGAATATTCATATCTATATGTAATTTTAATCGAAGTTTTGGGAAAATGTTGAATATTCTTAGTTTTCCATGAATTAAACAATAATTTCTTAATTTCTGGAAATATTATTTCTAATTTTCCATTACCTAAGCGAGACTCGATGTGACATAATGCCCCTGGTGGAGAGATTTTTATTTCCAATTTTTGTCAGCGCTTGACAAATAATTTTAAAATTGAAAAAGGATAATTTTATAACTGGTTGTTCCATCGGTGAGTGTTGTGACACTGACACTAACACTGTCATACCTGACACTGCCACTGTAATTCCAAATATGGTAGAAATGATAGTGTTCCATGCCCCTTACATAGGTAAAACGATGGGGGGTGCGGTGGCTAAACAAATCTCCATAAAGTTGATAGATTTTGTAGAGTGCAGCAGTGTGGAGGAAGCTTTCTTCTTCCACAACTCTGCGCTCCACACAATGTATCAATGTTTATTCAACCCCCCTCCTCTGTACACCCCCCAACCACCTCATTTCTTCCTCTACACCGTGCTCCACACAATGTATCAACATTTTCTTCAGTAGTGATAATTATTTTTACTAATACATTAAAGTATGCATCTTATAATGTTTCAACTTGTATAAAGTTTCATTTTATCTTGAGTAATAGGATATCGCTATATATTTTATGAACTACTATATTAGACCATACATATTACAATATATAAATTTGTGGAATGTATTACTAAATCTTGAGTCTCAATTCAGCGTCTCAGAAGTGATACTTTGCATTTAATTCAGGGATCGATAATGTCGTCTATGCACCTAAATAAATCAAGTTAAGCTAGAGTTAAAGTGTATTAAATCTTGAGAGGAGGACATCATCACAAAGTTTGATGCGAATTCAATTAAAACCTACTACAAATTGCACCTCAATTATTTTAACGAAGTTGACAAGGAACTTAGACCAGAGACACTATATTTATACAATATATGCACTAAACACTCATGAACTGTTCACATCAATGGATGATATATACAAAGAGCTTCCTACTAGAAGAATGGGCACATATGTAATGACGAAGATTGTGTGCAGTGCAGAGGATCGAAAAATAAAAACTTTCTGCACACTCTACACAATAAACTTCATTCGCATTCCCACACAAGATTAGTCGTTATTCTATTGGAACAATAAGCTAAGTATTGTGCTTATCTAATTTCTTTGGATGATTTACTGTAAACTTTAACCAATATTAAATGATTATGAAAAAGTGAGGTGTTCTTACTTTATGGTTGGAAAATATGTTTCTGCACAAAATGTTTGAACAAAATCAATGCGAAACAACATTGATACATTGTGCAAAGCCGAAGAATATTTCTTCCTCTCAATTTTACACAATATTTTCCTCTTTATTAATCTACTTTGAACTTTATTAATTCACTTCTAATAAGGATTCATTGTGCCAGTCATGGAGATGTAGGAGTGACTGCATGCACTTTTAGTTGTGAAGCAAAAAGTCTTTCTCTACGACAATGGACAATGACCACAACCAAGTGGATTGTCTAAAGGTACGTTAGGGGCTTTAGTATGGTGGATGGTATGTATTCAATAGGGGTAATTTCGATTGGCGGCCAGACCTTTAGCTGTGAATTTTGCATCTCGTCATAGTGAAGGGGTATTTGATTTGCCAATGAAATGTGTTGAATTAAGAGAGGTGATATATTGTTGTTTTGACTGCATAAAAGCTAAATCAACTAAAGAGTGTCCTAATTGTAGCGCTATAAATTCATGTCCTACTACACACAACTCAGGGATTAGGGTAAGGGTTGGACTTCCTATCACAATTACCCACCTTCGCTTCCATCTTCCTCAGTTGTGAATAGCCCATGCAACTACAAAACAACCTCCTGATGCATAGTTGTGGCAAATAATTGGGTCGTTATTTTCGTCCTAGATATCATTGACAAGGAAGACTTCAAATTTAATTGGTTTGATTGTAAACCAATGCCACAACAACTTCTTTTCAACACCTTTTTACATGGACGTCCATGTTTATTTTTTCATATCTAATTTTGGCTTACGATTGTATGTTGTTATCTCTATTTCACATCCAAAGAAAATACTTGAATGTGCCAATTATTCAATGTTCAAAATTCATTGTCCTAGTCATTATGGCAGCATGGCTTGATGTGCAACATAAATACATCCAAAGAAAATACTTGAATGTTTCATTTATTCACTCTTCGAAATTCATTGTCCTAGTCATTCTGGCAGCATGGCTTGATGTGCAACATAAATAATGTTTTTTCCTTCAATTAAACACACAAAAAAAAGATATAAGCTCTTTGTTTAATTGCTGATGAGATTTTAGTTCATCTATGCGATGGTAATTGTGTGTCAACCTACTTCATCATTTTGAAATATACTGTTGCATTTTTTATCTTATAATAGTGGTGATAGATTTAAAGTTTATGTGAGAACACACTGTCGATAGAGACAAAGACGCCCTTTCTATTATCCAAATAATGAGACACAATTTGATGAGACCCAGCCCACACTCCAACATATAACTTAATATATGGTTGTCGGATGCTAATGATAAATGCAAATTTGGTTGATGATTTGGATTTTGATTATGGATATGAACAGTGGATATTTATGTTGGCGGTTGTAATCATTTAATAAGGGTCGTAAATATGAACCTGACCTGTACTCCTGCCTTGGTCCTCATTTCCTGCTTGGTCTTTACGCAAAACCCTTTGGCATTTTGGTCATTTTTGGTATTTCACTCTGCTGTGGGAACTCTATGAGGGTTTCTATGGAAATGCTCTGTTCCAGTCCTGGTTTCTATGGAAATGCTCTGTTCTGGTCCTAGCTACGAACATATATGGTTTCATAGACTCGCCTATGTTGTTGTGGCAACTATATTGCTTGTTGTATAAACCTATTTTGAACTCTGGAGGTTAGTTTGCTTTTTCTCTTCTGGACAGTGGGTTATTTCATCTGCTGGTACTTGGAATCGATTTCTGGTTTGGTGGGTCGGACTTCCAGCCATTCCTTCTTGCTGTTGGTTACTTTCCTTAATACTGCTCTGCTGCAAAATCGTTTTTATGTTATGGTTCCTGTGTGCACAAGTTTCATGCGCAATGGCTCGCTCGGCTATATCCTCAGGTAATTTGTCTCTCCTTGCTTTATCTCTGCCTTCTTCTGGCTTAGGGACTAATCAATGTCTGCTCCTCTTGTCTCAGGATTTTCTAGTGTTTTGTGGCTTTGTTGCATGAGGGTCTTTGTTCTATCATGCTCCTAGGTAAGTTATATTCTTTCCTTACTTGTATTATATCCCTGTTCATTCACGATTAAGTGTGGTATGTTAGACTTTGGCTCGTTCTGGTTACGCAGGTCGAGGGTTTGAGCTTGGGCATGGATGATTTCAACGATTTGGTTTTAAAACCCTACAATGCTCTACTCGTAGGCTTTGTCACCACAATTTTGTTGAATTGTAGCTAGGATTTGTAGTCCTCTGGTGGCTACTCCTCGTTATTTGGTTATTGTCTATTATTCGAGTCGTGTTATGACCTCGGCATGCTCTTGTTTGCAATTTCCAATTGTAGGTTGTCTTGTTCTTGCTCTTTAGTTGGGCTCGAGGGTTTCACAATGTCAAACCCTTGACTAGGGTCTGCCCTGTCTCGCGGTTGCTGTTTACTCCATTCGTTTGAAAAATGTAACACGAGACTCTTTTATAATAGCAGTTATATATTCTCTGACTCTGTCTCATTTAAAAGAAGAAATAAAATGGTGTATGATTGTTCGTCATGAATTACCTATCTTGGTTTATTCAATCGGTGCCTGGACTCCGTTTTTTTTGTTTAATTGTTTCACTATGTGGACCTTCTCCTGGCTGCGAGCTTTATTTGCGTGTTTTTCCGTTTCTGGTCATGCGACTTACATGTGACTTACAGTGTTCTATTTTCTTCTAAGAGAGGAAAAAAACATACAGTTGTAGGCTTGCACTCTGCTTGTTATTTCTGAATTGATTAAACAATTGATAAAAAGATAATTGCATAGCATGTAGACGATAGTATAGATGGATGATAGTTAAATTTGTGCTCTGTCTCTTTTTATTATTTGTATCCGAAAATGTTGAACCTTTTTCATGATTTTCATTGTTACATTTATATGCTTTGTCTACAGTTAATGGAACTGTGTAGTTACTTTCGGTTGTAGACCTTATAGTTACATAACTATTAAGTATTCGGTTCTGTCTAGATGGCAAGATTTTACATTTAGACACATTTGTCCTTTTCTCTTAAAATGATAGAAAAACTATTAATCTACTATTTGTTAAAGAGAGGCAAGTAAATAACCCTAACTAACCAAACTACCTTTGACTAATACTGAGATTAAGATAAAAACAAAATCCTACCTCCTACTCTAACAAACTAAATATATAAAACAAACAATATGCTGACTCAACTCTCCAACCTGGTAGAGACCAACACCTGGTCATGGTGCCTAAGCTGGATGCTCCTGCATCAGGCTCCTGGGGCAAAAAGAAATCATGACTCTGGTCCATGAGCTTCTCGACTGAAGAACCCATCTGCTTAATCTGCCTGGCATCAAGCCACGAACTGTCATCAATAGGACAGTTCTTCCACTTGACCAGGTATTGCAAATATTCCTTCCACTGAGTTTATTTGGCCACCTGAGTGTTGAGGATGCTCTCGATCTCCGGAGGCTGAATGCAAGGCATCTATCTCATCCAAGTATCTCCTCCATCCTGAGTATTCCGTGTGGGTTGTGTAGTTTTGTCTTCTTCTTCTTCTTCTTCTGGGTCAACAGTGTAAGGGAACAGGTATGCTACATTAAAGATGGGTGAAATGCCTATCCCTATGGCAGTTGTATCTCATAGGCATTCATAGAAAATTTTCTGAGGATTTCGCAGGGGCCTATCTTCTTATACTTCTACTGTATGCACCTTTGGGGAAGCATTCCTTGCGCAAATGTGTGAGGACTTCATCTCCTACATTGAACTGTACTTTCCTTATCTTCAAATCTGCTTGTTGTTTATACTTTTGGTTGTTGTCCTATAATTTAATTTTTGCCTGCTCATGCAAATCTCTCATTGCGTTAGCAAAATCCTCTCCATCTGCGCTTTGCCTTTCTTGCAGTTCAAGATCCCGTAACTCATGCACTCCGCAAGGATGCATACTGTACATGATCTGAAATGGATTGTATCTAGTGCTACGATTAGGCGAGTCGTTATAAGAAAAATCTACTTGAGCAAGCACTCGATCCCACATCCATGAATTCTCACCAATCAAACATCATAGCAGGTTTCCCAGATTCCAGTTTACCACCTTTGTTTGTCCGTCAGTTTGCGGGTGATAAGCAGAGCTGTAACTCAACTTTGTATCCATCTTCTTCCACAAGGTACACCAAAAGTGCCCTGTAAGCTTCACATCCCTGTCCGAAAGAATAGACTTAGGCAATCCATGTAGCCTGACAATCTCCATGAAAAACAAGTGGGCCATGTGAGTGGCATCACTGGTTTTTCTGCAAGGGATAAAATGTGCCATCTTCGAGAATCTTTCCACTACTACCATCACCGAGTCATAACCTTGCTATGTTCTAGGTAGACCTAAGACAAATTCCAAGCTGACTGAGTCCCATGGTTTGCTTGGAACTGGTAGCGCTGTGTACAGTCCCACGTTTTGACTGTGACCCTTTGCCAACTGGCACACTTTACATCTGGTCACAAATCACTATACATCCCTTTGCATCTTTGGCCAAAAGTAGAAATTACTGAGCTGCTTGAGTGTCTTGTCTATGCCGAAATGCCTGGTTAGACCTCCACTGTGCTTCTCCCACATAATGTTCTCTCTCATCGAGAAGTCATGAATGCATAACTGTCCTCCTTTAAACAGCAGTTTCCCTTGAAAGTTGTAGTCCAACCATGGACTGTTATCTCTCACCAAGGGATCTGACATGCCTCATAGGCTTCTTTAAAATTTTTGTCTGTCTGATATAAATCCTTCAAGTGCTCAAACTCAACACTTGTACAGTACTCTCCTACAGAAGTAAGGCCCTCCTACTCAACGCATCCACTACCTTGTTGGCCTTCCCGCTGATGTGCTTCAACACAAAGGTGAAACTTTGCAAATATTCCACCCACTTGGCATGTTTTTGATTCAGCTTGTGCTATTGCATTACATACTATAGCACAAAATTATCTGAAAACAACACAAATTCATTTCCCAAAAAATAATGCCTCCAGTGTTTTAATGCCTATATAATAGAATTGAGCTCCTTGTCATAAGACGAATATTTTTGTCTTCTTTCATTTAGCTTCTAGCTAAAAAATGCAACAGGTTTATTCTCTTGGCTGAGTACATCTCCAATAGCCGTATCGCTAGCATCACAGCAAACCTGAAAAAGCTTCTTAAAATCTGGCAATCTCAAGATCGGCCTCTCTGTGATCTTTTTCTTTAATAGGTGAAAGCTTCTCTTCGCTGCATCAGTCCATAAAAAAGGCTGACTAGCCTTTTTAATGGTGTCCAACATAGGTGCACAAATTTCGCTAAAATTTCTTATGAATTTCCGGTAAAAACTCACTAGTCCATGAAAGCTACATACCTCAAATAATATTTTCAGAGATGGCCAATTAACTATCATTACAATCTTCTTCGGATCCATCTTTAGTTTGTTTTCTGCTATTACAAAGCCCAAATAAATCAATTCCTTCTGCAGAAAAGTACACTTCTTCAGATTTATCAGCATTTTATTTTATTTTAATTTTTCCAGCACTTTCCAAACATGTTGAAGGTGCTCCTCCCTTGTCCTGCTAAAATTTAGTATGTCGTCCAAGTATACTATCACAAATTTCTTGATGTATTCTTTCAGCATTTCATTCATTAACCGCATAAATTTACTGGGCACATTGCTCAATCTGAATGGCATAACTAGCCATTCATACAATCCCTCATTTGTCTTAAAGGTTGTCTTCCACTCGTCCCCCTCTCATATCTGGATCTGATGATACCCACTCTTCAAGTTTATTATAGAAAAATATTTTGCCATGCTTAAAAAATCCATCATGTCATCCATCTGTGGCAGTGGAAACCTCTATCGAATGGTGATTTTGTTGATGGTCGTCAAGTATGTCCACATCTGCCACTCTCCTCCCTTCTTGGGAGCGAGAATCGTTGGAACTGTGCAAGGGCTCAAACTCTCCCTTATCAATCCTTTGTCTAGCAGTTCCTGCACCTGCTTCCTAATCTCTTCATTGTCCTTGGGGCTCATTTGGTATGCTGCCTTATTCGGAAAACTTCCTCCGAGTATGAAGTCAATATTGTGACTTATGCTTCTTTTGGGGGGCAATTTGTCTGGCAAATCATCCACCACTATGTCTGTAAATTCATGTAACATTTGCTGAATTTCTGGGGGTAAATCTGATGCCTCTGCATGCAACAACACTGTTTTTTCTCTTCTTAAAACTGCATAACCCATCTCGCTATCCTCAACATGCTTCAAAAACTATTTTCCACTAATCAACAATGCTCTTGGCTCACTTGTCCCTGTTTTCCCTTCCTCCTTGATGGGCACAAGCGTATGCTTGATTCCATCCTTGATAAACTTATAACAGTTTGTCAATCCATCATGCACCATCTTTCTGTCATACTACCATGGCCTGCCTAGTAGTATGTGACATACATCCATCGGCATGATGTCACAAATGACTTTATTCTGATATCTACCTATTTGAAACTCCAACTTGCATTGTTCATCCACTAGCAACTGATGGGCTTTTCGCAGCCATGAAACTTTGTAAGGCGTGGGGTGTCTCAATCGCTTCAATTCTAAATTTTCCACCATCTTTGTGGCCACTAAGTTATCTGTACTATTGTTGTCAATAATTAGCTTGCATCACTTACCGTCTGACTCACAAATTGTTCGAAACAAAGCCTTCCGCTATGTTTGTTCGGTGGCTTCCTTGGCTGGTTTTAACAACACCTTGTTCAACACAAGGGCTTCCCCTATTTCTGGAGCATTTTCGGCTTCTTGAGGAGGTGCCTCTGCTTCCTCTGGTTGTGCAACATATGCACCCCTCTATCCAACTTTGTTTGCCTCAGGACACTCAAATGATCTGTGTCCCCACTTATAACACCTGTAACATTGATAACCAACTCTTCTACCTCGGCCATTTCCCCTGCCTCGCTGATATGGCCTACCACCTCTCGCATTATCACCTTTGTCTGCTGATCTGGAAGCTCTGGAACTACTACCTTCCTCATTACTACTAGTAGTCTACCCTCTGCCATATGACTAGCCTTTTCCCCTACCGGTTCCTCATCCTCTCCTGGCATTCTGCCTTCTAGTAATTTTCTCTTCAGCTTTCATCACACTTTGATATGCTTCTTCAATGTTCTTTGGAGATAGAATACTAATTTCATCTAAAATTTCTAGCCTTAAACCATTTACGTACCTGGTCGTCTTTTCTGTGGTATCCTTTGTATAACCGGCCCTTAGGTTCACTCAATAAAACTCTTTTGTGTACTCCCTTACTATCATTCCTTTCTATTTCAGATTCTGCACTTGCCTATGTAGTGCAATCTGACAATCTTTCGGTAGAAATCTGCCCTTCAACTTGGCCACCATCCTTGACTAGGTTTTGATCAGTAACTTGTTCAATCTCCTTCTCTTTATTTGGACACTGTCCCACCATAGGGTTGCGTGTCCCTTCAACTTCGTCGCAACAAACGTAACTCTACGGTGTTGACTAACCTCCTCACACTCGAAATACTTATCTAGCTCACTGAACCAGTCTAATAGAACCTCTATGGACAGGCTGCCATCATAATTTGTGAGTTCTGGTTTGGGATTACTACTTGCCACTAAGACAGATCTCAATAGTCTCATTTCTGGGCCCACTCCATCTGATCCATCTATTGTCACTTCAGCTTCCTCTTCGCTGCCATCGCCTACCTTTGGGTCTCTTCTTCTCCCTGCCTCTACTGCCTCCAAATGGGTAGTATGAATCCTGATCTCCTCTCTCATTCCTTCCTCTGCTATCCTTTGAACACCTCTGCCACGACCTCGCCTTCCTACCTCCACTTCTTCAGTCAATTTCAACTGCTCTGATACCACTATGATGGGACCCAGCCCACACTCCAATGTATAACTTAATATATGGTTGTATAGTGCTAATGATAAATGTGGATTTGGTTGATGATTTGGCTTCTGATTATGGATATGAAGAATGGATATTTATGTTGGTGGTTGTAATCATTTAATAAGGCTTGTAAATATGAACTTGACCTGTACTCTTGCCTCGGTCCTCATTTCCCGCTTGGTCTTTACCCAAAACCCTTTGGCATTCTAGTCATTTTCGGTATTTCACTCTGTTTTTGGAGCTCTCTAAGGGTTTATATGGAAATGCTCTGTTCTGGTCCTGGTTTCTATGGAACTTCTTTGTTCTAGTCCTCACTGCAAATGTATATGGTTTCACGAACTCGCCTATGTTGTTGTGGCAACTTTATTCCTTGTTGTATAAACCTATTTTGAACTCTAAAGGTTAGTTTTCTTGTTTTCTTCTGCACAATGGGTTATTTCATATGCTGGTACTTAGAACTGATTTCTGGTTTGGTGGCCTGGACTTCCATTCGTTCCTTCCTACTATTGGTTACTTTCCTTGATACTGCTCTGCTGCTAAATTGTTTTTTTATGTTATGGTTCCTGTGTGCACAAGTTTTAGGCACAATGGCTCGCTTAGCTATATCCTCAGTTAATTTGTCTCTCCTTGCTTTATCTCTGCCTTCTTCTGGCTTAGGGACTAATCAAAGTCCGCTCCTTTTGTCTTAGATTTTTCTGGTGTTTTGTGGCTCTATTGCATGAGGGTCTTTGTTCTATCGCGCTCCCAGGTAAGTTATATTCTTTTCTTACTTGTATTATATCCCTGTTCGTTCACGATTAAGTGTGGTATGTTTGACTTTGGCTCGTTCTGGTTACACAAGTCGAGGGTTCGACCTTGGGCGTGGATGATTTCAACGATTTGGTTTTCAAATCCTACAATGCTCTACTAATAGGCTCTGTCACCACAATTTTGTTGGATTGTAGCTAAGGTTTGTAGTCCTCTAGTGGCTGCTCCTCGCTATTCGGTTATTGTCTATTATTCGAGTCATGTTACAACCTAGGCATACTCCTATTTGCAATTTCTAGTTGTAGTTCATTCTGGCCTTGCTCTTTAGTTAGGCTCGAGGGTTTCACAATGTCAAACACTTGACTAGGGTCTACCCTATCTTGCGGTCGTTGTTTACTCCATTCGTTTGAACAATGTAACACAAGACTCTTTTATAATAGCAGTTATATATTCTCTGACTTTGTTTCGTTTAAAAAAAGAAAGAAAATGGTGTATGATAGTTCGTCATGAATTACGTGTCTTGGTTTATTCAATCGATGCTTGGACTCTGTTTTCTTCGTTTAATTGTTTCACAGTATGGACCTTCTCCTGGCCGCGAGCTTTATTTGCGTGCTTATCTGTTTCTGGTCATGCGACTTACATGCAACTTATAGTGCTCTATATTCTTTTAAGAGAGGTGAAAAAAACATACAGTTGTAGGCCTGAACTCTGCTTGTTATTTCTGAATCGATTAAATAATAGATAAAAACATAATTGCACAGCATGTAGACGATAGTACAGATGGATGATAGTTAATTTGTGCTCTGTCTCTTTTTATTATTTGTATCTGAAAATGCTGAACCTTTTTCATGATTTTCATTGTTATATTTATATGCTTTGTCTATAGTTAATGGAACTGTGTAGTTACTTTCGGTTGTAGACCTTATAGTTACATAACTATTAAGTATTCGGTTCTGTCTAGATGGCAAGATTTTACATTTAGACATATTTTTCCTTTTCTCTTAAAATGACAGAACAAATAAATATATTGTTTGTTAAAGATAGGCAAATAAATAACCCTAATCGACCAAACTACCTTTGACTAATACTAAGATTAAGATAAAAACAAAATCTTACCTCCTACTCTGACAAACTAAATATATAAAACAAACAATATGCTAACTCAACTCTCCAACCTGGTAGAGACCAACACTCGGTCATGGTGCCTTAGCTGGATGCTCCTGCATCACAATCCATGCAACAAATTGAATGGATAAAATGATAAACCACATTATAAAAATACAAATATATAATGTTGTTAACCAATTTTACATATACATCATTAATAAAATATATTTCAATGTCATTAGAGAATGTCGATATTAATAACCACCATATTTTATATAAGAATTCATAACAACATTCTTCCCTCTATGGAGACACCAAAGGAGGATTAGGAAACAGAGGTGTGAGAAGGTGTGTGGAGGTGCAAGAAGACTTTTATGAAATGTATAAGTGTGTGTGGAACCACATGTTTAACTATTATAAAACTATTAATTTTTAGAACCATTTATTTTTATTATAATAATAATCTATATATATTATATATATATTATATATATATATATATATATATATATATATATAGACTTACTTACTATAATAATTAAATCAAGTCCATTAGCTTCTAAGAGAAATATCTTAAATACATATTGATTATTTTATCTTAATATTTTACCCCTATTTCAAATTAATCATTATAATTGAATTTTGTATTTTTAAAATTAAACACGTAGTTTAATTTGTCATTCATTTAAAAATTATGAAAGATTTCATTTATCCTAAAGAAACCTCCTCCACACTTTTGCACTTCACATTGGTTTAACTCAAATTCAAATTGGTTGAACTCATATAATATTTTAGTCTCATTAGTTTACGCAATACAGAGTGCGAAGATGTGAAGGAAGCTTCCTCTATACAATGAAACATTGACTATTGTGTACAAAAATTAATAAATGTTGGAATGTCAAAATATTTCATAAAGGTTTAAATCATTGAACCAAAGTTAGCACTAATAGCAAAAGTTAAGGGAGTGTGGAGTGTGGAGTGAAGAGATGGCTTTCATTGTGCAAAATGCAAAGGTGCAAAGGAAGCGTATGTGGAGACGCGAATAACAAATGATTATAGAAACGATTGCGAAAAACTAAAACCAAACATTCTCGAATAACTAAAATATGTGGACCCCTCATTACCTTAATCAATTAATGAATGGTAGTGGAAACCACTATGCTACAGTGTAGCTATTAATGTTGTTTTATTTTTTCAATTGTTATTTTATCTTTTTAATGATAGTTATTAATGTTGTTTTATTTTTTCAATTGCTATTTTATCTTTTTAATTTATTAACTAAAATATGTGGACCCCTCATTACCTTAATCAATTGCAAAGTAGCTATTAATTTTTATTTTTATTTTTTCAATTGCTATTATATCTTTTTAACTATATAATTACTAGTGTTGTTTTATTTTTTCAATTACTATCTTTTTTTTTAATTTATTGTTGAGAAAGAATAATATATTTTTCATTAATTTAAAATTAATTTTTAAAAAAATAATAATATAATTATTAAAAAATATTTGTATTATTAAATTAATTATAAATTAAATATAAGTTGAATATTATTAAGGAATAAAAATAATTAATTGTTTATTTTTTTTAATTTAAAATATTAAATTAAAATTCTATATCATATTTATAACGACAAAATAAATGTTATAATCTCTCTTAACGAATCAATAAATCAAAACAAAGAACATTAATCATTAAACTTATGAAATTTTTATTATGTACAAAGAAATTATTAACATTATTAAAATTTAATTTGTATATATGTATGGTGCATTGGAATATCTAATAATTTTTATATAATTTATTTTTTATAATAATTGGTAAAAAATTATATTTTTTTTTTTTTAATAGGTATGGTTCTTCTTAATAGGGTTTTGTTCAAGTTTTGTTTTTATAGCTTAACATTTTTCTAAAGAATGTAGAACTTAATGTGAGGGAGAACTAAACTTGCTAGCTCGAACTTGAGCTATTTTCCATTAACAACATAACTGTCTAGTTAATAACATTAAAACATTAATAATAAAATAATATTTACGATTGTTATACACTCACAATGGTAGACAACATATAGGATAAATGTGAGAGTGCATTATATTAACAAGGTATACATATTAATATAATGTCTTATGACCCTTGGTTTTCATATTCCAACTGGTCTCTTGGATTCATATTCCACACCATAATATTTAGCAGATTAGGTGTCTAATATCCCTCCCACTCCCCCCCCCCCCCCCCCCCCCCCCCCTTAATTCGAAGGGTGTATATGAGTTCAAAAAGAGAGTTGTAATACAAAAATTGCAAAAAATGCATAGAAGCAATTGCTCTCTGAAATGATGGTATAAGGTGGGAGAACTTGAGGTCTCAACCGATGGTGGTTTAAGGTTGACTACCAACACTGGGACATAGTGAAATTCTTGGAATAGCTACAAATCTTCCTAGAAGTTGAAGCCTTATGCTAGAGGAAGTGCTACCTAATTTTGTGAAAAGGGAGACCATTGAGGTCTCAAAATGGAATGTTTATGTAGTTCCTTGAATAGTTCCAAATATGGCTAGAAGTTGAAGTCTTCTGCTAGAGGGAGTGTTCCCTAATTTTCTTGGAAAAGGGATACAATTGAGGCCTCAACCTGCACTAGTTAAAGGAAGGCCACCAACCAAAATGCATGCTCATGGGGAATTTCTCTATTTCTAGACACAACATTGAATCTGGTGATGACTGACTCTAGCCCTAGGCTTAACCAATAGGCTCAGGATGTGGCTTAGGCTTGCTTGATGTATATTTGAATCTTGTAGATACAATTCCCCCCTCGTCAGATACAAGGTGAGAAGGTGAATAAATATGAAATGCAAGATGTGTCAATACTTGAGAAAAAAATTTGTGGTATGAATAAAATATCTTCTTGGTTGTTGAAGCTGATTGCTAAGAAGTGATTCATCCAATATGAATCTTCGTTCTTACAGGAGGCTTGTTTCTAAAGCATCTATTTGAATGATGACTATTTTTATGACAATGTAAACATGGGTGAAGATCAAAACAATAAATTTTCACATGGCCAACTTGGTTAAAGTGTTGGCATTTGACAATCTCTTGTGAATTTGGATGAGGAACAGGATTTGGAAGAATTGAAGATGAACTGCCTTGTAGAAACCCAACACTTTGAAACTAAATGGGCTTAGAATAGTTTGGGATGTAAGAGGAAACATCTTTGTTATATCCAAGACCAATTTTTTCTATGTTATTACCAACTCTTCTCAAAGTCTAAGGATGGGTTTGGAAAGTGCAAAATAACCACCTACATCTTCATGGAAATATGCTCTTGAAGTGGGCATTGGATTTGAATCAACTTCAGCATAATTGCTTTGATCACTTTTTGGCAGCTGATCGGTGTCTATATCAAACTCAAACATAGAATTGTTCTAATAAAAAAATAGTTTAGAATGATGACTACACTGTTATAAAGCATCTTTTTGGAGCTTAGATTATAGTTGCAGGAACTAGATTTTTTCATGTGCATCTTTTATAAAAATTCTAATGCCACTAAGAGAGGCTTTGCTCATTTTCACTCAATAGTAGACAACATTAGAGTGCTTAATAGCTCTAACAAATCAAGTCTAGCCATTTTCTCATTGTAAATAAAGGTGTCAAATTCAACCAAAAAGCACCTCAAACAATTAATATCTTATGCTAGAATCTACACACCAAATGGATTATAATTGCAACACTACATCATTCTAGATATGGTTACTCAAACTATGCATAAAAAACATCAACCTAAATATTCTCTAGCTAGAATTATCGTTTCCTTGCATATTTTTTTATTTGGATGTAAATTTCTTCAAATTTAACAATCCTCTCATTATATTGCTCTACAATAGCTATGATAAATATATATAACTAAGCCATCAACAAGTAGCTCATAACGTGAAGAAGTCCTCCTAATAGTCTGCATGACATTACTCGATTCCCACACCTTCTTTCCCACTAGGGTGAAGTGAAATTTGAACTATTCCCGATGTCGATAGACCGGCTGTTGCGTCAATCTTTTACATTTTGATGTGTGTGCTCCTTCCTCTCACATTACAGGAGAGATAGTCCACAAATTCCTCCCTGAGACAGTTTATCATATTATTTTCATGAAAGTGATATCAAAGACTTGCAAGTGAAATCGTACCCACCAAATAAAATAACTTATGATGCAATGTAGAACAACATCGACGAGAATTTTCATGAATTGCAAACCACAATGGTTGAACACTCACCACACCAAAGCTTAGTCTACTGTTAAGGACATCAAGTTGGTTGTAATCTACAATACTTGAATATGGAATTTGAACCAACGAGTCAGGTTGGTTAATGAACTGAGGTTAACATGTTGTTAATTCACACTATTCTAATTTCGGTCAACAAGCTAACTAATCAACAAGTTTTTCATTCACACTGTTCATTCACAAAAGTGGTGTGATGATGGTAAGGAGCGAAAACGCCAATATAATTTTCTATGCATTCCACACTCAACCCATGAACAATGCTTCAATTCAATGCTCAACACCCTACAATGATTGAGATTGAAATTTTTTGTTTGAGTGTAGGCGTGAATTCAAATAGATAATTAACTGGCCTAGCAACTCCCAACGTGGAATCACTTCATTCAAAATAGTCTAATGATAGGGTGTTGCTATGCACAGGACCAATAGCAACAACATTGACGAGGGGTGTTTTCTGATTGTTGGGAATAATGCTTAATTAGTTATGTAAAATGGTGACAAAGTAGCCAACAGATTTTGTGTTCACTGCAAAATTAAAGCAGCAGATTGTTAGGGTGGTCACTGCTGGAAAGTGCTAGAAATTAGCTCTAATGCAAGTAGATTTATTTCAGAGTTGATTTTAGTAATAGTTTTACTATTTAAAAATGTAGCTAATAGTTGAATTAATATATGAGAGTTGCAACATTTCTTAGCTCACATAGTAACTGTGTTTTTTAGTTGTTTTATCATTTTTTTTTATGTATTTTTTCTTCATAGTACTGTTGGCTTCTCAATTGGGTTGAAATAATTCATTTCATATTCTACAAGTGGTATCAGAGCAGGTAAACTTCTTTTGGGTTAAAGTTGTATTGTTGGAATTTCGCCAAAGTTAATTATGTCGAATTCTAACCAGATGCTGGTTCCAGAATTTGATGGGAACGATTATGATTATTGGTGCATTAAGATGCTAACCTTTTTGATTGGAAAAGATTTGTGGGAGATTGTTGAATCAGGATATGAGGAGCTAGCTGATTGGAATGCTCTTATAGCCAATGAAAGAACAACAAGAAAGGAAGCAAGGAAAAAGAATGCTCAAGCTTTGTTTCACATTCAGATAGGTCTTGATAAAAGCTTATTTCCAAGAATATCAGAAGCAAAAACTGCCAAAGCTGCTTGGGAGACTCTACAAGAAGCTTATCAAGGTAGTGATCAAGTTAAGGTGGTCAAGCTTCAGACATTGAAGCGAGAGTTCGAGAATTTGAAGATGCAAGAAGCTGAAAGTATCAGTGACTATTGTGTGAGAGTCAAACATGTGGTCAATAAAATGGCTACACTTGGAGAAGCTGTAAGTAATGAAGTTTTAATTAAAAAAGTATTGAGATCTTTAA
>APFE031011856.1:183796-194377 GCA_000404065.3 Pinus taeda | reverse complement strand
TGTTCTTAAATGAATTGTTTGCCATTCAAATTATCTTATATGAACCATCTAAGCATGTTTTTTTTAATGAATTATGTTTAATTATATGTATCAATAATCATATATAAATGTGAAATATAAGTTTTCAAATAGAACTCCTTGCAAACAAAAGTGTTATTCTTACTAAAGAAATTATAACAATTTACTTGATAATTGTTATGTGCATTATTCACTATTCACAATGCATTATTCACTATTCACAATGCATTATTCACTATTAAGGTTAATGAGAAATGTGCCATAGGTAAATGATTTGATCTTTTTGAAGCATAAGATATGTGATTTCTCAATTGATAGCTTTCATAAATCTATATGCTTAAATCAATTAATGGTTGTAACTGCAATCATATCATATTGAAAATCAATAAGGCACAAAGTTAGTTATTCATTGTTTACATATAAAATGCAGTAATATGAGTGCATAAATGTGATATGTAATTCTTTAGATAAAAATATATTGTAAATAATTTTGCATTTCTTAAAAAAACATATATATGAGGATAATGATTTATAAGTGGATTATCAAGGTTTGATTAGATGCTATCATGGATTAATTATGTCATTGAAAATTTTGAACCGTAAGGCATCTAATTTCATTAGTTAAAGTCATTTTTTTTTGTAAATTTGTCTTTTAAATAAACTGAAATTATATCACTTGAGCTATAATTATATTATTGACTTGTACTTAGTCATGTCCATTAATATGAGTGTATAAATGTGATTATAATAGCCATATACTATGATGCATTTTTTTGAAAAATAAGTCTTTTAATTTCTTGATAATAAGTATTAAGTGGACTATTTAGGCTAACGGGTTATGACTCATAAGTGAATACTACTCGTTAAATTGCAGGGCATTCAATTTTTAACCCATATTTTTTTTCATGTATTCTTGAATCAACTATTTGTATATGCAATCATCTCATCTCATTTAATTTAATAAGGAATCCATTTATTGACTTTTATTTGTCTATCATGTAATCTATTAAGACTGTATTAATCTCATATTGTATTGTTTTGATACAAAACTCTATGAAAAACAAAATTCTCTTCTTAATAAAACATGGAATTAATTAACAATGTGTTAAGTGGACCGTCTAGACTCATTAAACAGATGGGTAAAAAATGGTTGTATTTAAACTTTTTGCACCATAAGACATTGATTTTTCAATCCATATTAGCATTTTGTCATTTTCAATTCATAAATAGTTTTTTTTTTTTTATGGTTTAAATAATTTCATAGAATCCAATATGACTTGAAGTTCTATTTGGCTATATGCATTGATAGAAGTTCATAAATGTGATGCAATTTTTAAATGTAACTCTTAATGTATATATATGTATATATATATCTCTTTGACAAAACAAATTATAATTAAGTGATAATGAGTTTTAAGTGGTCTATATAAAGCCATTTATTGACTTTTATTTTCATATCATGAGGTTTAATCTAAGTGTGTAAATGTGACACTCTTTTTTTTAAAATAAAACTCCATGTAATATGAAATGTTTTTCCTAACAACACATGGAATAATTAATTGGTAATGAATGTTAAGTAGATCGCTAAAGTTATTTCAAGGTACAGGTCATAAATAAATGTATTTAGACTTTATGCAACATATGCATTTGATTTTCCCACCTTTATTCACATTTGGTAAATTTCAATTCTTAAATAAATTATTTGTAATTGAAATAATCTCTTAGAAACCAACAATACAAGTATGTATTAAATTATATTTAGAATGTATGTATGTATAAATGGAATTTATTTTTGAAATAAAGATCTCAATGTTAAAGTAAAAAATATATATCTTTAGAAAATTAATAATTTAAAACCAATTATTTATGAGTTCTAACTGGTTTATTCTGTTTTGAATTGAAAGTTTGACTAACTATGCATTATTAAATCAATTATTCTTATATGTAATCATGTCATATAAGTCAATAAGTCAAGAAAGCATTAATTAATTTTTATTTAACTATCATGTGGTTTAATATGAATGTATAAATGTGAAATTTCTATTTCTAGAATAAAAAACCATGTAAAGAAAATGAATTTTCTAATAAAACATAGATTAATGAAATCACCATGAGCATTAAGTAGACTATTTAAACTCATTCAAGAGATGGGCCAAAAGTGGATGCCTTTAAACTTTTTTACACCATATGACATGCTTTTCCCATCAATATTAGCATTTTGTAAATTTCAATTCTTAAATAAACTATTTGTACTTAAAATAATCTCATAGAATCCAACAAGACTCAGAAGTTATTTATTGAATTTCATTTAGTTATATGTATTCATATAAGTTTATAAATGTAATTTATTTTTGAAATAAAGCTATTAATGTAAGTAAAGATATCTCTTATACAAAACTATTTAGAATTAATTGATAATCAACTTTAAGTGGTTTATTCAGACTACATGAAAAATCAAGTGCCATAGATGAATGCCTTTTAATACATATTTAATCTTCAAAATCAATATCTTAATGATAATTTATTTGTATTTACATTAAGTATTTAATAATTAAAGAACACCGGGATTTATATAAATTTCAACTAAAATACATGAGTTATGTTTCACATTTATTTCTCCCCCATTAAAAATGCTTATCATTTTCTCTTCTTAGTGAAAGTAAAGGTCAAACATGATTTTCCATACAATTGGTTGACACTAAATTTACATCGAGACTATTATTAGTTTTGACAATGTTTACAAGGAGAGATAAATATCCACACTACCATCAACTGTGCTAATATTTGAAAACCCTTGCCTCCACTACTTACAAGAAGTCACCACTAAAGTTTCTTGTTTACTTCAATTTGTGACACTGTCCATCATAATGGAATGACTTGAATACCCATTTAAGAAATCTGATTTGATGTACTTGGATTTGAGTGGAGATAGATCAATGGTACCTAACCTTCTTGAAAACCTAGATCAACAATGTATAACTTTTATAGTGAATTCTTGCATGCTATGAAGATGATTGATGACCGCCTCATTAGTGCTTCATAAAGGCACAAAGGGACCGTAGGAAATTGAGCACAAGAACATTTCACTAAGGTTTTAGTAGATTAGTCTCAATGCAATGCAAGGGACACCTATCCTTGTCATTTACAATAAGATCCTCACATCACCATCATTCAATCAACAAATCCCCCATAGGTTGGGGGAAAGGGGGTTAGAGTTGCCAGACATAAAATTTAAACATTGAGGAATCTAGCATGTTATCCATAACTATAATATCTTTATTGGATGTTTGACATACTAATATGATTTATCTTAAATCAATTTCTTCTAAGATTTTGATTTCACACTCCTATTGTGTATTGATACTATTGTACATAACAACCCCATGTTTGACCTATTCATGATCTCTAATTGGTTTGAAATTACTTGCAAATTATTTTAATGTTGAATCAAGTTAATATGGCGATTTACAAAAGAATGAATGTTTTTGAAGGCCTTGTAATAAAATACTTCCAAATTTAATGAAATATGTGTTATATGCAGAAAAAGAATATTCAAAAGAGAAGATCAAAGAAACATGGGTTGCACTTGATGAATAGAAGAGATCAAAATCAAATATTCAGAAAGCTCCCTCATGGTTACCATCAAATCCTCCATGTATTCAAGAGAACAATCAACAAAAAGAGGAAGATTTGAAGGTCATGGTAGAAGAAGACATCAAGAGTGATCCAGATCAGCAAGTGGACTATGGACATCACAACTATATTGAAATATGGTTCTAGACAGGCACTAAGTTGCAACAATATTCTCTTCCTCAATTGTGCTTGATATCATCAAAGTCAAAGCATTTGATCACTCAAATTCAGGTACATGTCAAAACGTACATTTCAAGCCTACACATAAGTTTTTCTATCATCTTGATGTGCACATGGCTCCATTGCAAGTATTTTTATACTTGAAATTTATTTTGTTTTTCAAGTAGAGCAGGGTAGAATTGTTTTTCTGAAAATTAAGAGAAAAAAAAAATATTAGGTGAAAACCTCTTTTAAAGCGCCTGAGATTGGCTCATTGATTGAAAACCTCCATGAGGTAGTCAATGGGTTGGAAAAAAAGAGAAAAAAAAAATAAAAAATATCCTAGTTGAAAACCTTCCTTGAGGCACCTAGGCAGACCTACTAGTTGAAAACATCATTGAGGCGGCTAGCATGGGGCTTCACTCAATGAACCTTTAACATATCATGTGTGTACGTGGCATACTAAAAAATACCCTAATTTGACTACATATTGGAAAATAACTCTAAAAATCACATTTTTTAACCCCCTACCAATACAAAACCAATACACCTTATTAATTTAAAAAACACCTACCTTCATTAGATATTATATGTATCCATTTTTTCATTAATTTTTTTTATACCCCTTTATATTTTTTCATTAACTTTGAGCTCCATTTTTTTATACTTGCTAATATAGAAACCATTTACCTCCTAAATATTCCTCAATATCTTATGTCATGCTTTCCTCAATATATATCACTACAACCCAATGACTCTCAAGAGGCTTTGACATGAATTGGTTGAATACACTCACTAAATAATCCAAATACCACCTCGTTGTAGTCAACCAGATTAGACTCCCAACCAGCTGTTTGTACAATGTTTCATGTGCCTCCTTAGAACCATCATCATTCTGAAGTTTGGTATTTTTTTGTAAAGGAATTGTTGTAGCTTCGCACTAATCCATTCTAAAAATTTTCGGTAAACTCTTGACATACTTACCTTTTGAAAGAAAAATCTAGTCAAAATCCCTCCAGACTTCTAGACCCAAACAATAGTGTAGCTCTCCAAGGTTTTTCATCTCAAAAACCTGTGACATCTGCTCTTTTATTTCTTTAATGAGTTGATCTGCATTTCCTGTAATGATAAGATCATCTAAATATAAAGAAATTAAATCAATTTTCCCCTATTTGTCAAACACGGTATACATATTAGGGCCATTCTTGCTTATTTTAAAACTATGATGTAGGAAAAATGAATCAATTTTATCATACCATGACCCGGGTGCTTGTTTTAGACAATGGAATTCTTTCTTTAATCTACAGACTAAATGTTCTTCCCACATGAACATGTAATGAAATTGCCTTCATACGATTCAACAGATCTTTAATAAGGCAATAAGATTTAAGAAACTCTACCTTAAGATTTTGATCCATTATCATAGAAACAAAGATTATATTCTTTTTTATTCTGGGTACATATATTAAGGTAGAAAACATAGAATTAGATACGAATAATCTAAGATTCGGATTCTGATCTTCATCAACAAAGTGTCCTGCATGCTTCTTATGTCTATGGAAACCTTCATCAAACTTCTTCTTCTTGCAATTTTTAGCTATGTGACCAACTATACCATAATAAAAACATTTGGGTCGTGAATCACTTCTGTTTGAGGGCATACCTTGAGGTGATTTTCTCTGTGTACTTCCGTCTTTTTGTCGTGCATTTTTCTTCCCTCTGAAGGGCTTCTTCTTTCCCATTAGAGCAAGATCCAAATGCTACAGTGTCAGGGTCATCCTCCTTTCCTCCTCCTACATTAGGATCTCTAACAATTCTTCAAACTTGGGGGATTTCTCTCTCTCATTAAAGCCAGTGATAAACATCTCATAGTCGGTAGTCATACCATTCATGGTAATTGTGACCACGCCCAACTTATTCTTAAGCTCGTTGATACGAGAGATAAATGCTGCTACTGATTCATTCTCCTCCATCTTAATGGAGAGAATATTGTTCTTTAGAAACCACAAGTGATTTGTGTTGTTTATCTCGTAAAAGTCTTTGAGAGTTGTCCAGATGTCTATTGCAGATTTACATTCTCAGATATGAGGAATAATGTAATCTTTCCCAGACAATTTAAGCAACACCTTCACTTTATTCTCGCTTTTTCCCGATTCCTGGATTGTCGTTGTTGTTCTTCTTATAGTTAGGGTCGGTTTCAACTCATCACCAGTTGCAATCACCCATGAATTTTGCCCCTCCAATAGGGTTTGCAACTTAAATTTCCAACTAGAGTAATTGGACCATCGAGCTTATTGCTCTCATTCAGATAAGCCTTTGCCATCTAGTTGTTCATCTTGATAGGTCTCCCTCAAGAAAAAAATTGACCTCCAAGAATTAAAAATCAGATCTATCCAAAGAGCAATTTCAAAAAAATGGGTGCTCTCTAAAAAAATCCTTTAATTGGATGCCAAAAAACAAGATTCAACCCCAGAACTTGTTTTTTTTTTATATAACCCACTCTATGTGCACTCCCCAAAAAAAAAAGGTCACCTCTTAGAAAACAAATTCATCCAAAATAACATATTTCATTGATCCATAGTTGTTGCTAACATGTGCTGAAAAAAAAGGAAATATTGCACGATCATTTTATGTTGAATTAAAATATCATATAGATTGATATATGGAGAACATCATCTAACGAGACTCATTATAAATGTTCTTTATGCACTGCGATCTTCAGTATTGCTAATAGTTCGGCCAGCTTCTCACTTAAATCATCTAGTTCTCTATGATAGAGACTTTTAAAACAACCATCAAGTGGTGCAGCTCCAACATGCAGAGATTTGATGCCCTCTGTTGAATCAAATTGTTATCAACTACCAGATCCCCCGACTACATATGTGCAGCTTCACCACACATAGCTCCATCACACACTTCGCACCTCACCAGCATCCATCCCAGGTCGGCTCTTTGCCTCTTTGATTCGAGCATCTTCCACACCACACAGTTGTTGGAAATAATGCTTAATTAGTTATGTAAAATGCTGACAAAGTAGCCAGCAGATTTTGTGTTCACTGCAAAATTAAAGCAGTAGATTATTAGGGTGGTCAGTGCTGCAAAATTAAGGCAGCAAATTGTTAGGGTGATCAGTGTTGCTGGAAAGTTATAGAAATTAGTTGTAATTACAGTAGATTTATTCCAGAGTTGATTTTAGTAATAGTTTTACTATTTAATAATGTAGTTAATAGTTGAATGAATATATGAGATTTGCAGCATTTTTTAGCTCACACAGTGACTGTGTTTTTTAATTGTTTTCTCTATATTTTTTTATATGTATTATTCTTCATAGTACTGTTGGCTTCTCAATTTTCTTGAAATAATTCATTTCATATTCAACAAGTGGTATCAGAGCAGGTAAAACTGTTTTGGGTTAAAGTTGTATTGTTGGAATTTCGCCAAAGTTATTCATGTCGAATTCTAACCAGATGCTAGTTCTAGAATTTGATGGGAACGATTATGATTATTGGTGCATTAAGATGCTAACCTTTTTTATTGGAAAAGATTTGTGGGAGATTGTTGAATCAGGATATGAGGAGCCAGCTGATTGGAATGCTCTTACAGCCAATGAAAGAACAACAAGAAAGGAAGCAAGGAAGAAGAAAGCTCAAGATTTGTTTCACATTCACATAGCTCTTGATAAGAGCTTATTTCCAAGAATATCAGGAGCAAAAACTACCAAAGCTGCGTGGGAGACTCTACAAGGAGCTTACCAAGGTAGTGATCAAGTTAAGGTGGTGAAGCTTCGGACATTGAAGCGAGAGTTCGAGAATTTGAAGATGCAAGAAGCTGAAAGTATCAGTGACTATTGTGTGAGAGTCAAAGATGTGGTCAATAAAATGGCTACACTTGGAGAAGCTGTAAGTAATGAAGTTTTAATTAAAAAAGTATTGAGATCTTTAACACATAGATGGAATCATGTTGCAATAATCATGGAAGAAAGTAAGGATTTAACAAAACTACATTTTGATGAATTGGTTGGATCTTTGATGTCTCATGAAGAAATATTGAAGGAAGCTTTTGAAGCTATAGAGAAAGCTTTTTCCTCTAAATTACAAATTACAAAGAATGAAGATGCAAGTAGCAGCAGTACCAAAAGCCATCAAGGTCAAGGTAAATGGCAAAGCCAAAATTATTCAATAGGTAGAGGAAGAGGTGGCTCAAGTGGAAGAGGTAGCTTCAGAGGAAGAGGTAGAGGTAGATTTGATAAGAGAAATTTTCAATGTTACCATTGTAACAGGTATGGTCACTTTGAAAGAGAATGCAGATTGAAAGAAGGTAAAAATGCTAATTATGCTCAAACAAGTGGTGAGTATCCTCCAGATCACTTATTTTTATCTTATGCCAAAGGTGAAAATACTAGTAAAGATGTTTGGTACCTAGATTCTGGATGCTCTAACCATATGCCAGGGAATGAGAAGTTTTTTTTAGCAAAGGATGGAAGTTTCAAATCCAAGATCTAGCTTGGTGATGATAAGTCATTGGAGGTTGCTGCCAAAGGAGCCATGGAGTTCCAAACAAAAGAAGGTATAAAGAGTATTCATGACATTTATTATACTCCACAATTGAAGCATAATTTGTTGAGTGTTGGGCAACTCTATGAGAAAAATTATAAAGTAGTCTTTGAAAATAAGACATGTACTATCTATGATAAGAATAAGGGAAATAGGGTGATCATTGTTGTGCCTATGACAAGAAATAGGATGTTTACCTTGAGGTTTGATGAACATAATAGCAATCTTGCTAATATGGCTTATGAGGATTCAAGTTGGTTATGGCATCTCAGGTATGGGCATTTAAATTTTTAGAGTTTGAAGTTTCTAACCTCACATGCATTAGTTTCTGGTTTGCCTAAGGTAGAACAACATAAGGAGGTTTGTGAAGGATGTGCTAAAGGAAAGCATGCAAGGGAAAGGTTTCCAAAGGGTAGTGAATGGAGAGCTCATCACCCACTTCAGCTTGTTCATTCAGAAATATGTGGTCCTATGCAGACTAAGAGTTTGGGTAAGTCATCATATTTCATCACTTTTATTGATGATTACTCACGAAATTGCTGGGTATATTTTTTGAAGGCCAAAAGTGAAGCCCTAGATACATTCAAGAAGTTCAAAGCCCTTGTAGAAAATGAGAGAGGGTGCAAGATCAAATGTTTGCAGACTGACCGTGTAGGAGAATTCTGCTCAAAAGCTTTCCAGAGTTATTGTGATATGAATGGCATCAGGAGGCAGCATACTATAGCATACACACCCCAGCAGAATGGCATAGCTGAAAGAAAAAATCGTACTGTGGTTGAAATGGCAAGATGCATGCTACAAACTAAGGGATTGAGCAACTCTTATTGGGGAGATGTAGTTGCTATAGCAGTATACATCCTCAACCGTAGACCCACCAATGCACTGGAAAATATGACTCCTTATGAAGCTTGGTATGGAAAAAAGCCTAATGTTAATCATTTCAAAGTTTTTGGTTGTTTGGCTTAAGTGCATGTACCTGATCAAAATAGAAAAAAGTTAGATGCAAAGAGTGAGTTATGCATTTTTATTGGGTATAGTGAGACAAGCAAGGCTTATAAATTATATAATCCTCTAACTAACAAGCTTATTGTCTCAAGAGATGTAATTTTTTATGAAGGGGGAGTTTATGGTCATCAAAAAGGCCATGTTGAGAAGACAAAATTTGTTTTGAATGATGATATAATTGTTGATAATGATCATGAGTAGCCAACTAATGTTTCTGTAACTAGTGGCTTACCTCCACCAAGTAGCCCTTCATCAATTTCTTCAACATCAAGTTCAAGTCCAACTTCTTCTCCAAGTTCTACAAGGAAGGTAAGAAGATTGAGTGATATTTATGAGAGGAGTGCAAATCAAGCACATGAAGAAAGCCCAATAGGTGAGATAGTCAATTTTTCTTTATTAGCAAAGGCTGAATTTGAACCATCATGTTTTGAAGATCCATGTACTAATGATGTTTGGATGCAAGCCATGCAAGAAGAGATGGATTCCATTCAAAGGAATGACACTTGGAAGTTGACAGAGCTTGCACATGATAAGAAAAAGATTGGCACCAAATGGGTCTATAAGACTAAATTTAACAGTGATGGGAGTGTTGAAAGACACAAAGCAAGATTAGTTGCTAAAGGATTCGCACAGAAGTATGGAATTGATTATGAGGAGTCATTTGCGCCAGTAGCAAGACATGAGACCATTAGAATGTTGATTTCATTAGCAGCTCATAAAAAGTGGAGCATACATCATATGGATGTGAAAAGTGCCTTCTTGAATGGGTACTTAGAAGAGGAAGTATATGTGGAGCAGCCTCAGGGTTTTGAAGTGGAAGGAAAGGAGAATAATTTCTACAAGTTGAAGAAGGATTTGTATGGCCTCAAGCAAGCACCTTGAGCGTGGTATGCAAGGATTGATGGATACTTTCAAGAAAATGGCTTCCAGAGAAGTAACAATGATCCTAACCTTTATTACAAACAAGAAGGTATTGATATTTTAATCATAAGTTTGTGTGTTGATGATCTATTGTATATGGGTAGTAGTTCTAAGATGAATGATAAATTCAAAGCTGCTATGATGAATGAATTTGAGATGAAAGATCTAGGCATCATGATATATTTTCTAGGAATGGAGGTTTATCAAAGTAAGGATGAGATTTTCATTTGTCAGACAAAGTATGCACAGGATATGCTAAATAAATTTGATATGCTTGATTGTCATCCATCCC
>APFE031011856.1:108015-176664 GCA_000404065.3 Pinus taeda | reverse complement strand
TGGGACGAGAGCCTCCCCTATGTTCAGCACAGCTACAGCCGAGCTCTTCACAGCTCCACTGGCCATAGCCCTTTTCAGGTGGGTTTGGGATTCCAGCCACTATGCCCCATTGATGTGGCCATGCCACTTGCAGCTACTCACATGAATTTAGCTCATGTCCAGTCCGAAACAGATAAGGCCACCAACTTCATTGAGCACATCCAACATATTCGCTAGCAGGTCCATGACATTCTTGACAAACCAAATGCCAAGTACAAGCAGCGACATGATCAACATCGGGTGCCACACAAGTTTCAGGTGGGCAACAAAGTCTGGTTGCATTTGCAAAGGGAACGCCTTACTGGAGCCTATCGGAAATTGAGACCACTCCGATATGGTCCTTACACCATTACTAAGGCTATGTGAGACAATGCATTTGAGCTCAGCATTCCCCCATTCCTTGGCCTGCACCCAGTGTTCAATGTGGACCGCCTTCGGCCATACTTTCCTTACTAGACACGTCCGACATTGCAGAACAACTCACACCCACAGAGTTAAATCCAGCTTGCATTGAACAAGCTGCAACTGATCGGATCATGGACACACAGATCAAGCACACTCACCAGCAGAATATCCAGCTATATCGAGTTGTCAAAGCAGGACAACTCCTTCACAAGGCAAGTGGCTCACCAAGGACCAAGTGCAGCAGAAGTTCCCTCATCTCATGGAGGAACTCAACGCAATGGGGACCATTGCTTCCTAAGGGGGGAGGAATGATCCAAGTGGATATTGGTGGCCACCCGCTAATTCGACTTGGATCCCCTCGAGTGCTTCGTGCAATTTTTTTCAGTTTCCTTAATTATAGCACAATTTACTATTTTTAGTAGTTTTTCGGGTCCTAAACTTCCGGAGCCGTTTTGAGGCCCTAAACGACTTTTTTTGGGAAATCTACCGCCAGTGATTTTTCGTGACTAAAAATCGTCTTTTTCGTCGTAGTCCTTGGAGAGATCTTTCCGACGGGCTATCATGCGCGTCAAACGGAGATAAGACGACCAATTCGCGACCCCGGGAAGTTGAGGTACCAACTTACCCAAAAACGGGGCCCACAATTTGGCGTTTCATCTTCTAGGGTTAGGTTTTGGAATGTGAAGGGTTTTTCCATTGTTTCTCAACAATAAATAGGCCTTTGAGCCTCATTGTAACACAGTTCAGAGGCATGTAGCCACACATCTCTTCTCAGAGATAAGCTCCCATCGCCCTAGCTGGTTTATTTCCATTTCTGGTTGTAAGCATATTTCAGTAGTTTCCATTAATGAAATGAAGTATTATTTCCGCTGCATCTTTGTATATATGGTTATCTCTGTATTTTGTTGCGTTCCTATTTAAATCCGGATCATTAGTTGCAATTAATTCTTTCCCTGATGCATGGATTATAGATTTTGGTGCATCACATCACATGGCTGTTGCAAAGGAAGTCTATTCCACTTTGGATGCATGCAAAGGACCTCCCATCCTCATGGGAGATGACTCACCTATTGAGGTCACCGAGAAAGGTAGAGTGGAACTTTTACAAGGAAGCTTTGAAGATGTGCTTCATGTTCCAAAACTTTCGGTAAACCTGCTTTCACTTTATTAGATCACTCATTTTGGCACCAGAAAGAGAGTGGAATTCACTCCAAATGTGGTGAACATATATGACCTACATAGCAGCTCCAAAATTGCAACCAGTGAGGTAAACAATGGAGTCAGACTATATACATTTTCTAAATTTATTGAATCTGAATCCTCCTTATTTCTTACACATGCTGATGATAGTAGTAGGCTTTGGCACGAGAGGTTTGGCCACTTAAATTACAGGTATATGCAGTAGCTAAGCAAGCATGATATGGTGGAAGGCTTGCCAAATATCAGTTTCTCCAAAGGAGTTTGTGAAGGATGTGTCTTTGGCAAACATCCTAGAGAAAAGTTTGACACTGGCAAGACTCACAGAGCATCCTCTCCTCTAGATCTGATCCATAGTGATCTCATGGGGCCTTTTCCTCATCCTTCCATCAACAAAGCAAGGTATGTGCTTACATTTATTGATGATTTCTCACAGTATACTTGGGTGTATCTTCTCAGGAACAAATATGAAGTTTTTGTGCACTTTGAAGATTTCAAAGCACTAGTTGAGACACAGTCAGAGAGAAAGATCAAAGCCCTCCATACAGACAATGGGGGGGAATATGTTAACACAACACTTCATAACCTTTTCCTTTAGTCCAGCATACAGTTGCACTACACAGTTCCATACACTCCGCAGTAGAACAGAGTTGCTAAGAAAAAGAACCGATCTCTCAAAGAGATGGCTTCCTACATGTTGCATGTTAAGTCACTACCTCATAAGCTATGGGATAAAGCACTTAATTGTGCTAACTACATCCAAAACAGATCTCCTCATAGGTCTATCAAGGATCAGACCCCCTTTGAGGCTTGGAGCGGCACTAAACCAGAGGTCACCCACTTCCGTGTTTTCAGCTCCCGAGCATGGGCCAGGATCCCCTCTTAAAAGAGGAAAGCTCTTGATCCACATAGCATTGAGTGCATCTTTGTTGGATACCTTGATGGTGTGAAGGGATACCAACTCCTGATTTCCCCTACGGACAAGTTCATCATTGAGCAAAGTGTCAAATTTGAGGAAAGTCTCTCGCATGCACCTCAATTGCCACATGCAGACACCTTTTATCTACCTCATGTCTGAGATGATGACTCAGTACACTCAAATGCAGATACAGAGCATGCAGATGCCATAGTAGAGCATGTAGATGCAGAGGCAGAGTCTTCAGATACAAATCCAGTGCATGCATATGATGATCCACATCAAGCCCAGATCAGGCTTCTAGCAGTGAATTAAATTCCCTTGTCATAAATCAGAAAATAAGGAGCTTACGTGAGATATATGCACAAGACCACCCAGCTGCTATAAATGGTCTTGTGGGGGCCAATTTTGATTTGTAGAGGACTAGCACAAAGTTTATTGAGCCTCATCTTGCCCTCACTGCCATTGAACCATCGCCATCCTGGCATTGTCATTTGGTTCAATCTTCTGATCCATAGTTTTATGCTGAGGCTGTTGGGCATATGTCTTGGGAGTCTGCCATGGAGGAGGAGTATAACTCCCTCCTCGAGAACCAAACCTGGGATCTGGTCCCCCTTCCTTCAAGAAGGAAACTTGTCTGATGCAAATGGGTCTATAGGACCAAGAGTGTTGCACATGGGCAAATCACTAGACAGAAAGTTAGGCTAGTAGCCAAAGGCTTCTAGCAAGTGCATGGCATTCATTATGATGAGACCTTTGCTCCAGTAGCAAAGATGGATTCCATAGGCCTTGTACTCGCCATTGCAGCTGCTTAGGGGTGGGAAGTACACCAGATGGATGTGAAGAATGCATTTCTTCATGGAGACCTATCTGAGGAGATCTACATGGAGCAACTACATGGTTTCATTCAGGATTCATCTTTGGTCTGCAGACTGAAGAAATCTCTCTATGGCCTTAAGCAAGCCCCGAGAGCTTGGTATGCGAAGATGTATTCTTTTCTCTTATCACAAAACTTTGAAAGATGTAAGTCTAATCTGAATGTTTACATGCTCAGGACACATGATTCTCTTCTTATCTTAGTTTTGTATGTGGATGATCTCCTGACCATTGGTAGCTCGACTTCAGCCATTGCTACAGTCAAGAGGGCCTTGCATGATAGGTTCATGATGATGGACATGGGTCCATTACACTTCTTTCTTGGTCTTGAGATTAGCCAAGATGCCACAGGCATCAAACTCTCTTACGCTAAGTATGCACGAGATCTCCTCGAGAGATTTCACATGACTGACTGCAAGCCAACACTGACTCCTCTCCTGTTTGGGGTCCGCCTTGAGGATGGAGGTGGCAATCCATTAGTTGACAGCACTCTCTACCGACAGCTAGTGGGGAGCTTATTGTACCTCACCCACTCCAAACCAGATCTCTCATATGGAGTAGGGTCAGTTTCCAGATACATGCAAGAGTCACATGAGCTACACTGGAATGCTGCCAAGCGCATCCTCCAATATGTGCAGGGCACCATCACCTTTGGGATTCACTATGCAGCAGGCACTGCATTGAATCTCCTTGGCTTCATAGATTCTGATTGGGCGGGAGACAACATTGATCGCAAGTCCACCTCCGGATATTCACTCAATCTATGATGTGGCCCTATATGTTGGTCGAGTAAGAAGCAGGCTGCTATTGCTCTCTCTTCAGCTGAGGCCGAGTACAGAGGAGTAGTCAACATCACCATTCAAGCTCTGTGGCTACAACACCTCCTCACTGAGTTGGACGTCCAGTTCCACCAACCCATTGTCATCTTGTGTGACAACCAGAGCACTCTCAAATTTTGCAGGGATCCAGTATAGAAGCAGCGGACGAAGCACATAGAGATCCATATGCACTACATTAGAGACTTAGTACATGATCGGGTCATTGATTTGTATTTTTGTCCTTCTGTAGAATAGGCTGCAGACATCTTCACCAAGACATTCACTAAGCAGAAGTTTCACTCTCTGCGTGATCGTCTTGGAGTGAAGGACACAATTGCTTAGCAGTTGTCTTTTCTTCTGCTTTTATTTTGATTACATTGTATTTTTAGGGTGGGCGGGGAGCGGGGGGGTTTCCCACAAGGTTTTCCCTCTTTCCTCAATTTCAATACAAGTTGCAGTGTATTTTGGGTGACCTTTGTCCTTAGTTGCCAAGGCCCATTTTCTATTTTTCCCCATAGCGGTGTTCACGGAGGGGTGTTGGAAGTACTACACACCTACATGCGGACACTTAGTTAGAGCATGAGACTACATGCAAGATTCCTTCTACATGATTTACTCCCTGATTTGCTCCTTCTTTAACTCCGCAACTAGTTAGTTCTTCTACATGATTTTCTCCTTGATTTGCTCCTTCTTTCACTCCGCAACTAGCTAGTTCTCTCCAGAATTTGTTTTAGGTGTTGAGTCTTCTCATTAAACACCACTATGGTGCATTACCTTGGGATCCTCACCCAATAATGCTATATCATGAGCATTGTAATCTATTTTCTAATGAATCATTCTTTTGTTCTTTCAATTTTCTTTTAATGTTTTTGCTCTGCAAAAAACACATGACTTCTTCTAAAAGTTACTGTTAAATGATAATTTTTTCCATTTAGGTTGTTGAAAGCATTTAATGATCATTTCTTCATCTAACTTCGAGTCATATGACATGACTATCTTGAAAAAAGTTTTATATACGGCTAAATCAAGCTTTTTCGAAAAAACAATTACTGCTCAATGAACGCACAGCTTCACCACTACCAAATTCTTCATTTACTCAAATCCAGAAAAGATAAAAAGAAGAAGGATACCCCTAAAGAGAAACTAACAAATCTATTATTATCATAAGTTCACAGAAAAGTTTTTCAGCGAGAATCCAAATAAGTGAAAAATGTCACCAGCATTGAACATGGGTTCCACGATATCAGATATAAACAATAACGTTAAAGGAAATATAGGAACAGAAGGTTTCATGCGCAGAGAGATGACACCACCCTCCTACATTACTATTTATTCATCTCAAAGTAAGTGAAGGAAGACGATGCATAAGGATCGTGTCATCTCTTCTGCAGAGGAAACACAGCACGCCCTCCTTTTCTCAACGATGATCTGATCTGCCCTCCCAAACTCTCTATCCCAAACTCTCTATGTACTGTATCCACACAAATAAAGGGAAATGCAAATATGTAAATTCACAAGCTAACACACATACAGTTCCCAACATTTATAAGGAAAAAATCTATTTTCATTTCACTTTCTACCTACTATACCACATGCCAGTCTACTCCTATTAACATGGTGGCAGTCAATCTTCTCCTTCTAGTAACTTTGTGGCAGTCAATGTCACCGTAGATAATTTGATTTGAATGGAACTCCAAACAAGTTGCATGCTATCATTTTCAAAGGCCTTGAGCAATCAATTTTTTAAATTGGAATGATTTAGCTGGAATGGTCAATTATCGATATTAATTGATTGGATGGATATCTTTAAAGTCTGTGTTGAGGGTGGACCATGACATTTGGAAAACAATTAGCTTGACTGTCAATCCCTCTAGACGATTATCTCGTCACAAATACTTTTTTTCGTTGGATTTATTATAATTTATTTTTAAGACAGTTCACATGCAGGATATTTGGTATGCGTAATTCCATGACTTGACATCAGTTGACTCAGCAAATGTTGTGTGGTCAATAAAAGGAGACGGGCCCAAAAGTTTTATTTTGAGGAGAAGAGTTAGTTGTTCCAGGTCGGATGGATCAGAAAAAGGGTGACTTCCATTTAGTGCGTTCGTCTAAACAATGTGCTTTTAAGATACGTACGAAGATTGTATTGATTTTCCAATTTATGCAAAGGAAAATCAATATTAACATACGAGTCGTATTACAGCTGAGTAGCTGAGCTCCGCTGAGTTACTTTCTAGTTTTGTGTTCTCACGTTAAAACATGGTTTAATGTTTTAATTTTAATTTTAGTGTTATATATTATTAGTGTAGTTATATAAATTGAATGCTTTCTTAAATATTTGAAAGATATTGGTTTATAATAATAAAAAAATAAGTAACTTATTAATTATATGATATATCTGAACTTATTAAAATTAAAAAAATCATAAAAGTTTAGTAAGTTATATAAGTTAAAATATATATTTTTAAAAAAAATGAAAAATATGGTCTGTTACAATGCTATGATTTATCAATACCATATGCCCAAAAAACCATAATTAACAAATTATTTTTTTTAATTAATCAATTTAATTAATAAAGAATAAAAAAGAAACTCGTCAACCTTTGATTTGTGTGTATTAAAAATAAATATTTTAGAATATTATGTGAAGTTAAATTGCAACCATCAACTTAATATTAGTGGTAATTAAATTAAAATTAGAGAAACTCTATTCCAAAGCAGCTACTTTATCTAGATAATGACATTTGCATATACAATTTGTAATTTGTAATATTTTTAAATATTTTTGTGCCTTATATATATTGGATAACATTGATAAATTTCTTAGTCCCTCCCAGAAAGGGAGTATAATTTTAGTAATATTATTGATAATTAAATTAAAATTAGAGAACTCTAAGAACTCTATTCCAAAACAGATATTCTATCTGGATAATGACCTTTGCATATACACAATTTGTAATTTGTAATGTTTTTAAATATTTTGTGCCTTATATACGACACTGGATAACATTGCTAAATTTCTTAGTCTCTCCGAGAAAAAAAAGTATAATTTTAGATACAAAATCAAAGTATTTTGAATTCTTATTTACTTCATATTATTTCAAGTAAAATTTTATAATAACCTTTGCATATACACAATTTTGTAATTTGTAATGTTTTTAAATATTTTTGTGCCGTATATATGACACTCGATAACATTGCTAAATTTCTTAGTCTCTCCAAGAAAAAGAGTATAATTTTAGATACAAAATCAGAGTATTTTGAATTCTTATTTACTTCTAAAATTTTAATTTAAGTTAGGTTAAGTTTGAGAAATATTAATGTATCACAAAAGTTCAGTAAATTAGATAAGTTGGAAATATATACTTCAAAAAAATGCATGAAAATAGGATTTGTTGACACATGCCAAAAAAACCATGTCACATATCTTCATACTCCTTTCATATAATAAATCTTTATTAACCTATCATCGAAACTATCAATCTTCATCATTAGGCTCTAATATGAATTGATTAACCTTATACCCATAAATCATTTATTGCCAAATAAATTCGATACTATGCGTACATAAAGTTTATATGTTATTCATTATTTGAATTAGTAGTTTAATACCGTGCAACATGATTTCTAAGTGGAATTCATTGCACTCGGGTGTGCCCAGCCCACCTGACAGTCAATCTGGCTCCTCGAGATGCATCCTACCTTAGATGGAGGGAGACCGTCTTTGGGTATTATCTCTGTCATTTAGCTGCATTTCGGTTTTCCGGTTCCAGCGCTGGTGATCGCTTGCTCTACAGGTCACTGGGGTTTTTCTCTTTTTCCCTTCAAATCCCTCACAGGTAGTTGTCATTCACGTTCCCACACTTAGATTTTTCCTTTTCTGGAAACACTGGTTGACTATTTATCCTTTTTTACGATTCGTCAATGTTCCTTGGCGTTCGAGCATGTTTTTTGTTGAATTTGTGGTTTGGAGTGGCTCTGCACTTTTCCTCCTGTGCTTCTCACGACATTCTCCTCTCGAACTAAGTCCATTTACCCGAAATGGGACGTTGGGGTTTACCCACTACGAGGTGATAGATCACATGTAAAATCAATGAGGATTGGTTATACTTATACATCATTTTATGTTAGGAAATCCTTAGCAGGTCATTCAGTGATGCAAGTTGTTTATTCTTTTCTCCCATGCAGGTTTTTTCTGTGAGCCTGGCCGAGGGTTCTATGGCACTAAAACATCTCTTGTCAGCACCGGGATACTTACAAGGGTTTCCAGGTTCTATATTTATTTACTTGAATGAACTGAGTCATGTGCGTTATTTAACGTTTGCGAGCTTCTTAGTTTTTAAATGTATATGAACTTGGACATATTTAGGGAAGGGATTGGAAGTACCAAGTTTACTTTTGATTCAACTGTTAAATTTTAATTCAAGGCCTTCAATGTTTACATCACTCTCAGCATGTAGCTTATTATGGAATCTGTGATATATGGGCACTCTGCGTTTTGTTTTCCATGTTGATTAAATGTTACTATAGGTGCATCTTGCACATTGTCATCCTAAAACCCTTTCTCCTAGACAGCAGTGGCTTCCGTAATACTATATGAATTTTACTATGAGAGTTTCCGTAATAGTTATTTGGGTAATATGTTTTTGTTGTTCGTTTAAAGTTTCTTGCAAGAACACCATTGCATGATTTCACAATTCTTTTGAAGTAATATCTTGCTATCTTGATATTTGCATGGCTATTAGCCAGACCTGCCATCATTGTTTATAGGCAAATCTGTAAATACTAGGTGAACCGGAGTAGTTCTTTCATATACCCAAATTTTATTAAGTGTATGTTAATGATTTACTTTCTCCAAAACGTTTTTGGGTAGTTCAGTTGTCACAAGAACACCACCATGGTTCTCAAAAATTCTGAGTTACTGTTTAGTATCGGGCTTGGTGATGTTTCTTGTACCTATTTGATTTCACATTTGCTTCTCCTTTCCTATTTACATAGTGAGGGAGGTGCGACTTCCTCGGCTGCCTATAATATTGGCTTGGCACAGGAACAAACCATCCCTACATTGTAAGCATTTATATATATAAATACCAGGTACCCAAATTTCAGTGTTCTATTCTTCTTTCAGTGTGTTCTTTTAACTATCTCCATAACCTTCTTTATGGGTTTATTAGTCCATGCCCTCCGGGCTGGCAGGGACTATAGTAATTGGTTTTGGTCGGTGGGCATTAGTCTGAGCCGATAACCAATAAACTTATTTGAACTTAAAACAAAGTTTCTTCAGATGCGATACAATATTTTATATTTTCCTTCGCTTTTAACCAATCAAAAGCATTTTCATCTTATTTGGCCTCAAAACGCAAAACGAGGCATGGAGGCTCAAAAGTTAGGAAACAATGGGCAGAAGTACAAGTAATTAGAGCCATTCGAACACTTGATGAGGTAATGCTATGTTCGGCTTAGCATTAATCGCCAAACATTTAATGTTAAGAAAATGTATGGCGAACTTATGGCGCATGGGGTATTTTGTTTGAAGGTTGGCAGCTGTTGGCAGCTGTTGTGCATGAAGTGGTGTACGTGTCTGCGAAGAGTTATTTTAGGCACCGCCTTGTTCAGACTCCACTGCCATATATTCCAGAGATCCTTGTTCAAACTCCATTGGCGTATATTCCAGAGATTCAGCATCGTCTTCGGCCTCTTCGGCCTCTTCAAGAGTTAGAGGAATGCAGCGAATTCATATGCTGGCAACGAACAGTAAGAACAGTAATGTGCTGGCAAAGTAATGTGCTGGCAACGAACAGTAAGAACAGTCAGTAATGCAAAAAGCTTAGTAACTTATGTGACCTGTTATTGACTGCTAATCAATAGCTCAGTATTCCTATCTTTCATTCATCTTATAATGAAATTAAGATACTCGACTCAAGCAAATTGTTGACATGATTCTATAACTGAATATCTTACAGGAATTTATGATTAGAATGCAACCAATAAATTTTTACTTCTTCGCAGAGTAATGGTGTTTAATTTGATCAAGAGATTTAGAATTTTTAAAGAAGAGAAAATACTATTTTCTATTTTCACATTTCTGGATTCATGGAGTTTAATTGTTTAAACTTTAAAATATTTTAGAATTTTTGAAAAAGGCAAAAACTATTCTAAATTTCTAGCTAGCTGAATATATCGCATATATGCACTCTTGTTCTTTCCGTCAAAAACAGTTACTGTAACTAAATATTTTTTACACAACTTTTAGCATCTAAATATATTTTTTCTTTCTATCAGAATATGATATGATTACTGTAATTAGACTGTTTGAGTTTATTCTTTCACACAGAATTCATTTATTCTTTGTTATCACCTCAATAAATTCTAAGCCATTGGACCATTTGAAGGTAAATACTCTTGTTCTTTCCGTCCGTCAAAAACAGTTACTGTAACTAAATATTTTTTACACAACTTTTAGCATCTAATCTAAATATATTTTCTCTTTCTATCAGAATATGATTAGTGTAATTAGACTGTTTGAGTTTATTCTTTCACACAGAATTCTTTTATTCTCTGTTATCACCTCAATAAATTCTAAGCCATTGCACCAGATTGTGGCAATGCTCAATGTTTGGGTTATTTTGATTTTCTGTGCTTTATTATTTTGCTTCTGGTCTTTATCTGTAATTTTATGTTATTTTAATGGTAGATTTATGAACATACTGCAGTGAATGAACTCAAAGAACAGAGAAAGATGCCTAACCTGAAGAATCAAGTTGGTTCGGTAAATCTTCGAAGGACTTTCCCATGTCTTCCAATGAAATTATAATGCAAAGCTATATACCATGGGAAATCTGAAAGTTTGTAACCAACGCCATTTCAAGAACTGCCATTGCTGTCTATCCAGGTCTCTGAACTTCACCTGATCCCATGACCGCGACGCCTGCATAGCGCACAACGATTGCGTAGAAGAAGCATCAAAATAAACTTGCCGAAAACTGGTTCTTATGCTACTGGAGATGCTGCTGGTGGATATGAACTGACTTCTGAATCTACTGATGCTTTTGGTGCTGTACCGACTGTTGAACCAACTACTGTCCTTCCTCCCTTTGTCTGGCTTTGCCTTTAACTACTCTACAATCTGCAGCTAAACTGCAAATCCAGAGAACTGGAACCGATTATTGTCATGAATTACACACAAGTTGCAGAATACAAAGAAAGGAACTCATATTTATTGAAATAAGATATTCGAGAATCGAATAAACTATCCGTGAGCATCTAACACACAAATTTTAAACTACCCTACGATCCGCAACTAAACTGCAAATCAGAGAGTTGGAACTGATTACTATCATGAATTACACACAAGTTGCAGGGTAGAAAAAAACGATCTGATGTCTATTGAAATAAGATATTCCAGAATCGAATAAAATATCCGTTAACTGTCTTAAGCATACAGATTTTCAACTGCTCTATGATCCGCAGCTAAACTGTAAATCCAGAGAGCTGGAACTTATTACTGTCATGAATTACGCCAAGTTACGGGTGCGGCAAGTCTAGCGTGTATGATAAACAAGCACGTGGCTTGCATGCAATGTAACAGTAGCAATCGGCAACCAACCCTTTGCATCCAGAACCATGTGGGGAATAAATATTCTTCACTCAACGTGTATTCTTGGTTCCACCGGTAACGAGGTTTGTTTTTTTTCTTCTTAAACCATAGGTCTATTAACATATACGGACATTCGTAATTGTATTTTTTGGGTTATCATGGCATCCATTTTAATTAGGTCATTATACGGTATGCATATCTATTTGCGCTGCACTACTGGTCGAAAGCGTGTTTATATTAACATTTTATTTCAGAGAATTCATGTTATATACTTTGTACATTAGTATAATGAACAAGCCTCGTGCTACTGGTCGAAATCGTGTTTATATGAAGAGAATCCATGTTATATAATTTGTAGATTAATATAATGACGAAGCATAATTATAATAATTGGAACATCTTGGAGCTATCGAACGTGTTTATACTAAGCTTTTCGTTTAGGGAATTCATGTTTTATACTTTCTACATTAATATAATGGAGAAGCCTAATAATAAATGTTGGGCCATACGCGCTATGCGGGGAAATAGAGAGCGAATAAACACAATCGAATCGCATTGATTTAATTATTACTATTTAATTCTCTAACTAGTCTGTTCAAATATAGATACAAAATTAAGTCGTTAATCTGTTTTTAGTCGTTAATCTCATTTATTACATTTCAGTTCTACTCCATTTAAAAATACACAAACTCGTTTCACGAGGTTTACTATGATTGATCTATCTTCATGCACGAATCTATATTAACTTATTCACACCAATTCATAAGACCAATATTTACTAATATTACTGAGGTTGCTCTTTTCTTAAAGTAGAAACCCATATTAACTTCCGCTTATTATACCTTGGTTGTACTGCACTCGCCCGCTTCGGCAGTATAAGGATACGCATCTTCAGTAGCAATGCCTCCATTATCTATTATATATTGGAAAGCATAGTCCATAAGCCCTCCGTTGCAACCTGCGTTCTCTTTACTGCAATATACCAACTGTTGCTTTGATAAAGAAACCGACTTCCCTATTTTAATATAGTTAATGCTCTCTACAGCAGCTACAGTTGAAAATGCCCAACAACTTCCTGTAAGATGACGAAAAAAAACATTATATTCTCTTAAATTTCTTATGCTCCCATTTATACTAACTATGTGCCGATCTACCATTGATATAAAAGCTATATGTAAACATGATCAATGAATTGAGATTCATTCTGTAAAATTTATGTTCACAGCACATTGGCCTTGGTTCTTCACAGGAGTTACCGCTCCCTTTTTCCTCCAGTCAATTGACTCTGGCAAGCTCGTGGAATTTTGGTACATGAATGATCCACTCTGTGTTCCTCTGTCTCGGCGCAGACTCTTGTGCTTCTCCATTCTAGTTGTCATATGCATGGCCTTGAATTCTTCATTACTCAGATCTGCAAACTTATTCAATCCAAGTTTGTATGCACCATCCTGCTTATTCACAGAGTCGATGTATTTCACATTCTCTTTGAATATCTTGAATCTTTTGGCATGCTCATCCGAATTCAAACTTCTGGTGGAGCGATGATGAAGTGCCCACTTACCATAAAGCCCTCGAAGGCTTTCTTCAGAGTTGAGATCCTCGTCTGTAAATCCAAACGAAGAATCCAAGGCGTTCGCTAATATAGCCCACAAGGCCACGTAGAACAGTAACAGTGCTGCCCTAGAAACACTTCCCATTATGGAAAAAACAATCAAATTCGCAGGAGTAAGTAAGGATATAAAGATTATTTTAAAAAATAACTTCAGGCTCACCTCAAGCCGAATGAATGACCAGGATGTACGAGGACAGTGTCATCTCGTCTATGCCAGAAACACAGCACCGCCTCCTATACTCCAGGACAATCTCATCTACTCGCACTTTCTCTGTATATCCCACATAAACACAAATAGTTTTATATATATCTACTTGTATAGTGTCATTTTGGCTTTCTGGGGAACACAAAGCTTGTGCAGCTGCCTCCAGGGTCCATGGGCTGGCCATATAGCTCTGCCTGCAACTCTCAGACGTGGCTTCCCTGGCTTGCTGCTGAACTATTCTTAGTAATCCCTTTTAGCTACGCTGTGAAGTTTTCACCGAATGCCCCTGGCTTGCTGCTGAACTATTATTCTTAGTAATCACCGAATGGCTTGCCGAGCCTTCCGCACTTCAGATAACCGTGCAAGCAATTGGGTTTTTCTGGTTCGCTGGTACATGAAACAATGGCTGGCTAGCTTGCTGTCTGGCTGGCTTGCTAGAAATAACTGCTCTTTGATAGGGCAGGGACTAGCTGCCCCGCAGCCACGCTTGTTTATACAAGCATACAAGTATTAAAGTTTTCAAAGAATCATTGTAAACAAAATTCGGTATTCAATCCAGTTAGTGCTCATGATTTCTTTTTCTATCATAATAACTTCTATAAAGATGGATACATATCTATGCAGCATGAGTGATAGTTCATTTCCAACAACTTCCTTTTAAAGTAAATATCATTGTGAAATTTGGAGTAACAATTCAATAATACTTATCTAAGTTGATAACAAATCTACCATAGCGTTTATGGAAACAATTTTCTCCTCCTGTCCAAGAGATCAGTCACTCACTACATCTCACCGTGAGCTAATCACTTTTCGAGGTTGGAATTAGACGATCGGGTCATTACCAGACGTAGTCTCCTTAGGAGTGAACCCCACTCGTCTTCCAGCTCTAGGATTACCTCTCCTTTCACAACTTCTTTGTCTTTCTCCTCCTCTGTAGTTCTTCCCACTGTACAGAATCCTTAGAGAAAAGAGTTCTTTTTGTTTTTGTTTATCCAAAACAATTTTTCAGATGGTAACTACCTCTTGTAACGGTTTCGAACATTTCACGAGTGACTTCTCTTAGCACTCTATTTCCACAATTCCTCTAGTAAGCTCATTTTATAACTCAGTTAATATTAAATTAAATTCTTTATTATTCCATAACATGTTCAACTTTTAACTTAAAAGAAAAATTCATGCAGTAAAATAAAATTTTCACATCCCTGGTCAGGGGTGTTACATCTCCCCCCTTGAAAACACCATCCCGGTGTTTTGCAACTTTTCGGAGAAATTTGGATAAATGTTTTACATATCTTCCTCATTTTCCCAAGTGGCCTCTTGAGGGCCAAAATGTTTCCATTGAATATTAATCTGGATTATAAATCGTTTCCACAACGTTACTTCTCTCTAGTCTAAGATACGCAGAGGTTCTATTAGGAACTTTTCATCCGGTTTGACCTGTATAACACATCATATCATTATTATTAACTAGATCTTATTAATATACTGAAATAAATGATAAAATAAACATATATTTCCAATCAATAATGTGACTATGATCATATATGTATTTCTTAAGCAAAGAAGCATTAAATACACTGTGAATCCGAATGTGACTAGGCAGTGCCAACTAATACGCCATTGGTCCTATCCTGGTAAGGATATGAAAGGGTCCACAAAATCGAGGGGTAAGTTTATCACATATTTTCCATTGCAGGGTACTCTCTTTTGGTTTAACCCAGAGATAAACATGATCCCCAACCATGAACTCTCGATAACTACACTTTTTATCTGTGTAAGACTTTTTCCTATCTTGGGTTGTTTTCAAGTTTCCTCTTATCTTTTTCACAATATTCTCCATTTCCTGTAACATATCAGGTCCCAACATCAATGTATCCTCTAGTCCCCACCAGTTAATAGGTGTTTTGCATCTACGACCATATAGTACTTCAAAGGGGCTCATTTTGAGCGAAGCGTGGTAGCTATTATTATACGCAAATTATACCAAGTGGAGTTAACCCTCCCATTTGCTAGGTTGTTGCATTACGTACCTTCGCAACATATATTTTAGTGCTTGATTCACCCTTTCAATTTGTCCATCCTTCTGGGGGTGGTAGCCAGTACTGAAATTTATTTGCGTTCCTAATCCTGTGAACAGGGCTTTGCAGAATGCAGATGTACATTTCACATATCTATCTAATATCACCACTCTAGGTATGCCATGTAATCTGAAGATTTCATGCATAAAATATCAGCAATTTGAACTGTTTTATAAGTGGATTGTAAAGGTATAAAATGTGTTGTCTTACTTAATTTGTCAACTACTACCATTATAGAATCATTGTGTCTTTTTTATCTAGGTAACCTAGTTATAAAATCCAGAGTGATAACTTCCCACTTCCACTCAGGTATAGGCAAGGGGTGTAACAATCCAGCCAAATGTCTGTGCTCCACTTTTACTTGTTGGCATTCCAAACATTTTTCCAAATAAGTTACCACTTCTTTTTTTCATACCCGACCAGAATAAATCTTTCAGCAAGGCTGAAATGAGCTTTTGATAACCTGGGTGTGTTGCATATGGGTGTTTATTATATTCATATAGGATCATTTGTTTAATATATTGTTGATTAGGTACATAAAGTCTATTCCGATAAATTAGCAAATTATCATTATTAAGGTTGTATCCCAACTATTGTTCTTGACTATTTTGTTGTTGGGTCTGTTGCCATAAAATTTGATATTCAGGATCACGTAGAGAAGCATCTCTAATAAATTCCTTAAAACAAATTTTTATCTCACTAAATGTAATTTCATATAATCAATGCAACTTCCTACTCAAGGCATTCACTACCTGATTTTCCTTCCCTTTCAGATGTCTAATATCAAAATCAAACTCACTTAGAAAGGAAATCCATCATGCCTGTCATGAGTTTAAAGTTGGTCCAGTGAAGTAATTAGTAAGGATGTTATGGTCAGTAATTAGTAGAAACTTTCAGCCAAGCAAGTAATGTCACCAAACTTTTAAGGCATGCACTATTGCCGCTAATTCTAAATCATAAGTGGAATAATTATGTTCATGTTCGTTAATCTTTTGGGATTCATAGGCCACCACTCTTCCATCTTGTGTCAATAATCCTCCCACTCCTTCTTTGCATGCAACCATGCAAACTATAAAATTTTGTTTCGAGTCTACCACTCGTAACATAGGAGTGGTAGTAAGTATATGCTTCAATTGGTCAAAATTGTTTTTACATTCCACCATCCACCGGAACATTCTTCCTTTTTTTTGTAAGGATGTTATGGGATATGCCACTCTTGAAAAACCTTCAATAACGCAACAATAATAGCCCCCTAGGCCCATAAAGGAGCGAATATCATCTACATTTTGAGGAACAAGCCACTCCATTATTGTTTTAATTTTTTCAAGATCCACTGCTATTCCCTCTTTTGTAATAATATGCCCCAAATATTGAATTTCAGTTTTGAAAAAGTCACATTTGCTATATTTAGCATATGACTGGTGATTCTGTAGAGTTTGCAACACTATCCGCAAATGCTCCTTATGTTCCTCCAAATTTTTAGAATACACCAGAATATCGTCAATAAATATTAAGATGAAAACATGACACTAACAGTACTGATGAGAGAACATAGATCCTAGAGGAATGCTGAATAATCTTAGTTCATGGTTAGTATTCATTGTTTATATAAGTAAATGAAATTAATTCATGATAAGAATGCTTAAAGAATATTGTTGTTCTATATTTTATAAGTATTGAGATGATTCTCATATTAATGATGTTTCGTGATGTGATGGTATGTGGTAAATGGATATAGTTATGATGAGAGGTTAATGATGTATATGTGGTGCTTATTTATTTATTTGTTATGATAATAATGTTGAATGCTCATGATGGATATGATATGAATAGGGATCATGATGTTATGATATGATGTATATCGATATGTGCTTCATTTATTATGTGATGTCATGATAAATCTTTGATGCAAATATGTTGATGTTATAACTTATGAGGGTATTTTATGATGTGAGGCATATGGTAATCACATGCATATTTTACAACATGTACGAGCATGCAGTTCTTTACTATTTAGAATGTTTTAATGAAAATGATATTATGTTATCAAGATGACAAGCAAGGGTGGGCATATGGATTATTTTCTTAGATACTATGATTATAGATAATGCATTGGTTGCATGTTGAGGTGTGGTGACTGATAGGAACTCCACAAATGGGTGGAGAGGGTCAGTTTATTTGATGATATCATTGTAGCCCATACCTACAAGGAAGAATATGTAACACCATATGGGCTGGGAATAGGCTCAATCAACACTACATATGCCATTGGTTCCCTTGTCTTGTAAAACTTTTGATGGATAGCTCTTGAGGGGCTATGGGACCATCTTCAAGAGGCCAAGTGCCTCATATTCTAGGCCAAGTGCCTCATATTGGATTAGGATGCCAAAATTTGGTGGGGGTTTAAGAACTTCAATGCTTGGGGATGTGCACCTTAGTGAGCGTGGATGGAGTGGGCCACCCTTGTGATATTCTCGGAGTCATTGAGTACTGGGACTAAATGCATGTCTTGGGGCAGATGAGGTCTAAGCCTTGGCATGAGCCTTGGGGCCATCCATAGGCTATGGTATATACCAATGAGGTTTATGCCTAGTTCTGAAAGTGGGCAAAAGGACAGAGATTCCTTGGTATTTTCTAGTTGTTGTGGAAACTTTCAATGCCTACTAGTTATACTAGTTTAGTAGAGGCTGCATGAAGTAATAAATAACTAAATAAAATAAAATGTTAAATGATTCAACTTAACTTTGAGATGAAGTTCCCTAAATAGGGGGAGTATGTAATGCCCCTAATAATAATATAAATAATATAATATAATATAATATTAAAATATATGTAAATAAATAATAAATAATAAAGAAGAGATACTAATAGTAAATAATAATAAATAATGAGGATATAATAATAATAATAAATAAAATAGTAAATAATAAACTTGACTTTTAAATAATTATATATAAAAAAGTAAACTAAAAAAAATAAGAATAAGTAAAGTTAACAAAAGTAAAAAGGAATCAAATAAGAAAGAGTTAAATTAAGAGAAATATTAAATTAAGTAAAACTTAAAACAAAGAAATAAAAGTTGCATGTTTACACATGAAATGTGTGCATGCGAACCCCTTTCTATTTTTTGGTCTATTTAATGGACGATGAAGAGGATGACATCATCCATTCCTTTATTCATTCTTTTGGAAGAAAAGTATTGAGAGACAAAGGATATCCTGACAACAGTATGTTGATTGATGGCTTGGTGTGGTCAGCTATAGAAAGATCATGTGCACTTCAGCCTATGGTTAGGTGGAGATTCATCCCCAAAATATTTCTTGTTGTTAACAAAATTTAGTGAACAATCTACTCCAAAAACCAAAGTAAGGAATATCATCTCTACAGGCAAGTTGTCTTTACTCATAGTTTTCAAAAATTCTATGTTAAATAGTTAAATAGTTGGGCGTTGATTATCAATCATATAAATTGATGTAATTATTTGTATATTTTAAATTGAGACTGTTACAAATGCATAAAAATTTATATTGGTGTTTTTCTCTCTTGACCAACATCGCATCACTTTTGTGAATTAACAGTGTGAATGAACAACTCTTTAACCAGTGAGTTCATTAACCAAAATCAGAATAGTGTGAATGAACAACTTGTAAATCTCAGTTCATTAACCAAATTGGCTCATTAGTTCATATTCCATATTCAATTATTGTGGATTGCAACCAACCCGATGTCCTTAATAGTAAACTAGAGCCTTGGTGTGGTGAGTGTTCAACCATTCAGGTTTGCAATTCATGAAAATTCTCGTCGATGTCACTCTAGAGTGTGTTAACACATGAGAAGTGATTTGATTTGGTGTGTATGATTTAAATTGTGAGTCTTTGATATCACTTCCATGAAAATAATATAATTATAAATTATCTCAGGGAGGAATTTTCGAGCTATCTCTCTTGTAATGTGAGAGGAAGTAGCACACACATAAGAAAGTAAAAGATAGATGCAGTAGATAGTCTATTGACAATGGGAAGAGTATTGTCAAATGTGAACAATTAGGAGGAATTCTTTGTGTTATGAGCTAGTTTTTGATGGGTTAGTTATATATATTTGTCATAGATATTATATAGCAATATCATGAGAGGATAGTGAAATTTACAGAAATTGACATCTAATTAAAAAAATATGTAAATAAACCATAATGCTAGCTGGAGCATATTTAGGTTGATTTTTTTTATCAAGATTCACTGTAGAGCTTGATTAATAGTATCTAGAAAGTTGTAGTGTTGTAGTTATAGTCCATTTGGTGTGTACATTAGCAAATTTCCATTCCACCAACACATTTTATGCAAATTTTAGCTTAAGGTGTTAATTGTTTGAGGTGTTTTTTCGTTGAATTTGACACCTTTATTTACTAAGCTAGAGAAAATGGCTAGATTTGATTATTTGTTAGAGCTATTAAGCACTCTAATGTTATCTATTGTTTAAGACACAGTGAAAATCACCAAATCCTCTCTTGCTAACTTTGCAATTTGTCTACAAGATGCACATGAAAAGATCAAGTTCATGCAACTATAATCTCAGCTCCAACAAGATGAGTTATAACAATGTAGTCATCATTCTAAGCTATTTTTTTATCAGAACAATTCTCTGTTTGAGTTTGAGATAGACACCGATTAACAACCAAAAGTGATCAAGCCAATAAAGTTGAGGTTGATTCATATCTAGTGCCCACTTCCCAAGCCCATCATTAGACCTTTAAAATAGTTGTTAATAATAGGAAAAGAATTGGTCTTGGATATAAAAAATATGTTTCCTCTTACATCCCAAACTATTCTAAGCCCATTCAGTTTCAAAGTGTTTGGTTTATTCAAGGCGTTTAATCTTCAATTCTTCTAGATCCTACTCCTCATCCACATTCACAACAGATTGTCAAATGCCAACACTGTAACAAGCTGGCCATGTAAAAATTTATTGTTTTGATCTTCATCCATGTGAGCATTATCATAAAAATACTCATCATTCAAACAGATGGTTCAGAAAGAAGCCTCCTGCAAGAACGAAGATTCACATTGGATGGATCACTTCTTATCAGTGGGCTTTAACAAACAAGAAGATATTTTATTCATACTGCAAATTTTTTCTTGAGTATTGACACATCTTGTATTTGAGATTTCTTGACCTTCTCGCTTTATATCTGACAAGGGTGGAATTAATGGTCATCTAAAAGATTCAAAGAAACATCAAGCGAGCCTCAGCCACATCCTAAGCCTATTGTCTAAGCCTAGAGCCAAAGTAAGCCATAACTAGATTCAAAGTTGTAGCCAGAAATAGAGCAATGCCCCATGAACATGCGTTTTGGTTGGTGACCTTCCTTAAACCATTGCAGGTTGAGACCTTGATGGTCTCCCTTTTCCAAGAACATTAGAGAACACTTCCTCTAATAGAAGACTTCAACTTTTAGCCATATTTGGAACTATTACAGGAACTGCATTAAGCATTCTAGTTTGACACCTCAATGGTCTCCCTTTTCACAACATTAGGGAACACTTCCTTTAGTAGAAGACTTCAACTTCTAGGCAGATTTGGAGCTAATCCAAGAACTGCACTAAGTGTTCTAGTGTTGGCAATCAATCTTAAACCACCATCGATTGAGACCTTAGGTTATCCCACCATATACCATCATTTTAGAGAGCACAGTTAGCAAATTCTTTCCATGTATTTTTTGTATTACAACTCTCTTCTTGGACTCATATATACCCCTTCGAATTAAAGGTGGGAATATTGGACACCTAATCAGCTAAGGATTATGGTGTGGAATATGAACAATCATTGGAGTCCAAGAGACCAATTGGAATATAAAAACACAACGATCATGAGACATTGTATTAGTATGTATATCTTGTTAATAGAATGTACTCTCACATTTATCCTATCTGTTGTCTATCATTGTGAGTGTATAACAATTATAAATATTATTTTCTTATAATTTTCCTGTCGTGCACCCCTTCTTCATATATCAAATGAGGAAATATGAATTATTATTTTCTCACTATATCCCTTTGTCCCCACCCTCATATTTTCCATATGATCATATGAACAAACTTGTCATTTTTTATGATTAATAATTTTTTTTATACAATTATTGTGTAGATAACATAAATTGTAATGTTTTAATGTTATTAACTCTAGAATTATGTTATTAAAGGACAACCACTCAAGTGAAATCTAGTAATTTTATTTCTCCCCCACCTAGATTTTATTCTTTATAGAGATGTTAACATATAAGGAAAATACTTACAGAGAGGTTAGCCTATAAGAGAAAAACTTAAACCAATTAAATTTTTTGACACCATTAAGGGGAATTAAACATATATAAAAATTATAAATTTTCACCAATTACCATGAAAAAGTAGTATAGATATTTATTAGATTTTCCATGCAACCATACACACACATATAATGTTTAATTATTTTATTTTTTACAAAATTAAAATTTTATAATGATTAAATGTTTCTTTATTTTGATTATTTATTGGTTAAGAGAAATTATAACCTTTATTTTTTTGTTATTAATGTTTATATATATTTTTAATTAATATATTTAATATATATATAAATTTTTAATAATATTCAACTTATATTTAATTCTATAATTAATTTAGTAATATAAATAATTTTAATAATTATATTATTATTATTTTTAAAATTTATTTTATGTTATGAAAATAAGATTATTCTTTCTCACTAATAAATTAAAAAGATAAAAAGCAATGGGAAAAATAACGCAAGATTAATAGCTACATTGTAGCATAGTCTCTCTCATTTCTATTACGTCTCTGCCACTTCCATTACTTAACTGATTAAGTCAATGAGGGGTCCACATTTTTTCGTTATTCAATAATGTTTATTTTTCTTCAATCATTTGATACTCCTGTCTCCACATATGCTTCCTTTGCACCTTTGCATTTTGCAAAAGGAAAGCCACCTCCTCACTCTGCATTTCGCACTTTCTTAAATTTTGCTATTAGTGGTTTTGGTTCAATGGGTTAAACATTTATGAAATATTTTGACATTCCAACATTTATTAATTTTTCTTTACAATAGTCAATGTTTCACTGTACACAGGAAGCTTCCTTCACACCTCTGCACTCGGCATTGGGTAAACCAATGAGACTGCAATATTATATGAGTTAAACCAATCTGAATTTGAGTTAAACCAATAGATAAAATTTGATACTATAAAACTCACTTCATTGATCAATTATCATATTACATATATACAAGAAGTGTTGTCTCAAGATAGGGAAACTATAATGGACACACAATCAACTATTCTCTCACCACACACCAAACTAGGGACATATAGATATAACCACTTCTATAGAATAGGAATAGACTCCTTTACATAGAAAGTCATAACTGAGACAAGCAAGAATTACATTTTCTTCCAACACTCCCCCTTAATGACTACTTGTTTCGATATCAATCTTCAAGATCTACATCTGGTCCAATCTGGTAATTACACCTTGTACCTTGTTCACACAATTGTCGATGTCCATATAAAGGAACAACCATCTACCAGAATGCATGGGTTCCCAACTGCTGCCGCTAGTCTACTAGGAAGTCCTTCACATACATGGTTCATCCAATCTCTCGATGAACTCCCCCTAAATATAAAATTTCACCTCATCGAGTCTAAAACCAATATGGCCCACCCAAGTGTATCCATCCCGCATGACGCACTCTAAAATGGGACTTTTGCTTTAGGCCCATTTTAGACCTTAAAAGTCCCATTTTTGGCGGCCAATTGAAATTACCCCTATTAAATATAGACCATCCATCCTACTAAAGCCCCTAATGTTCCTATAGACAATCCACTTGCAGTGGTGATCATTCATTGTCGTAGTGAAAGAGTTTTTTGCTTCATAGCTAAAAGTGGAGGCACTTACTCCTATATCTCCATGACTGGGACAATCAATCATTATTAGAAGTAAATTAATAAAGTTCAAAGTGGATTAATAAATGGGAAAATATTGGGAAAAATTGGGAGGAAGAAATGTTTTGCTGCACTTTGCACAACGTATCAACATTGTTTTGTAATTATTATGTTCAAACATTTTATGTAGAAACATATTTTCCAACCACATCTCACCTCTTGGTAATCATTTAATATTGGTTAGATTTTGTGGCAATGTTGTAGCAGCTACAACACCCTCCAAATTTTTGGATTGCACCAATTTCGAAGCCTCCCTTGGAGAGTTTCACTTTATCACTGCACACACTCAGGTTCACTCCGTGAGCTCATGTGATTCTTTACATTCACCTTGCTTGTTTATTGCACTCAATTCTTTGCATGTTGATGACTAAGTCATGCTTGCGATCGTGTTCTGGTTATGCTCAAAGTATTTTCTTCATATGTGTTTGTTGTGTTCACCATGAAGGCATCTGTCACACTCAGACACGGAGTCATATTCACTGTAGTGCAAGCGTCGTCTCGATCATGAACGATCAATCACGAGTGTCGCGCATGTCGCTTTCACCATAGGTCAGTCATGCTGAACATGTTTTTCCAGATGGTTTGTTTGTTTTATCGTCAAGTCATGCGAGTGTGTGTTCATATGATCACCTATGCATCCTTCGACTTTTCACACACTTAGTCAATTCTACTGAAGTTCTGACGACGATGCTCCTCACTCATAGCCAGACCATCACCCTGCTTTTGACTCGATCGAATTCCAACCAGAATAGTGTAGAAGCACTAAGCCAATTCTTTCAAGTTGTGTTTCCTGTAGGCATCAATCAGCACTCATGCCAGCCACCAGAACAATCGACCGGTTTTTCATCTCAGAAATTACTCAATGCTCATGAGTAGGCCTCCCACTGCCCATCAGTCAACTCAGCTCAGAAATTGTGCAGAGATGATCAGCAGGCCGGCCTCCCGGCCTTAATGCAATTTTCCTATCCAGTAGCTCCCAGCAGCAGACTACTTCTTCCCTCTAGGAATTGTGTAGTTTTTGTTGCTAGTGACTAAGTAGCCAACTGGAAGTTCCCTCTGGGAATTATGTAGATTTGGCTGCCAGTGACCCCAGCAGCCAACTAACAGTTCCCTCTGGGAATTGTGCAAGTCTGGCTGTCGGTGACCCCAGTAGCCAATTAGTGGTTCCCTCCTGTAATTGCGCAAGTTTGGCTGCCATTGACCCCAGCAACCAACTGGAAGTTCCCTCTAGGAATTGTGCAGATCTAGCTACCAGTCTCCCAGGCAGTTCCCCAGAAAAATTGCGCAATCCCTTCCTGTTGACCCCTCATGCAGCTCGGCTTGTTCCTCTGAAAAATTGCACAAATTTGGCTGTCTAGCCCCTGCTGGCTGTTCGTTCCGAAAAATTTGCAGAGCATGCCTACCTCGCCCTCCTGCAGCTCAGACTGTCCCTCCTAAAATTTGCACAATTTTTCCTCCCAACTGAGCTAGATCTTGCACACAGTCACTATTGACTCATATTGTCTATCTCCATCCCTCAATGACTCTTGCGTAGTTTTCATCAGCAGTTGCCCGGAGCCATCACCCTGCATCATAGCCCTGCTACCTCTCCTGGTCACCCACATCCGAATCATCATGTGTCATGGTAGACTAGGAGGTTTGGATTTGATGTTGACTTGTCATGAGTGACTGCAGGTACAGGTACATCCAAAAACATGTCAAAATGACGAACGGGATGAACGAAGGGAGAAAATGTAGATGGACAAGTTCACCAACGGATGAACAAAAGAAGCATGCGATGTCGACAAACCCGACGAACATGCACCTTTGTGAACAAGTGAGCCTGTCAAGCCTTCCAACATGAAAGCAAGGAAAAACATGCTAGAGCTTCATCAAGTGAACTAAGGACCATCGAAGACTCCGCACACTTCGCCATGAAGACATCCATCACTTATGAGCATTGTAGCTCGACATGCACTCCAGCAATAGCACAAATGTACCAACATTGTCTTGTCAAGTCATGTCGAGTCATGTTGCCCACATCTCCACTATGGGATTTTTGTCAATCAATGTGATGTAACATGGAAGTCAAAGAGACCCACTTGTGAACAAAGAATCATGTAAGTATAAAAGTCATGGAATTCGAATGGCCATGAGGGTAGTCGAACAGCCACAAGGGTCAGTTTCACCCTTGGCTATAAATACCCCCCTTATTTGTACACCAAATGACTTTTCACCTCAGATCCTCCAACATAGCCAAGAGAGTCTGTAATCATTTCTTTGAGGAGTAAGTAGTGGCTCCAATGCCACGCTAATGGGGTTAGTGATGTATGGTGTAACGATGTGTCTTGGAACTTTCGCTTAATTCAGAAGCCTGTAAACATGCCAGCATGTTTTCACACATGTATTGTATTTTTTGTAAGACTGATGTTTAACACTTGTGATGCATGTTGCTTTAACCATGTGTTCTACATTTGAACTGATTCATTTGTTGTAATGCATAATCTATTAATGGAAATGTGTCATATATGCTCTTAATGTTGTCCCGTCCATGTCGACTGCTCTGTCGGACATCAGACAAGCCTTTCACATGAACCTTGTTGTAACAACCGTTGCATTCTTCTCAGACTGATCCGTGAGTTTTGTATGTGTTATCTTACCTTTTATGTTGTGAATTCCGCATCCGAGTGGACTTCTCTGAAGGAAGTTGTGCATGTCCTTTGTGTTGTGTGTTCCTAGCTAAGTTGGGACTGATCCCTTTCAACCTGGAACTCACCTTCACCTTTTCCCCCTCACATTGAAAGAACCATTGACACAAGTACACTTACACTCACCAGGCATGCGAACCTCACTTCTTGAAGACATAGCGAACCACTCTCATGTTTTGACAAGAAAGAGTTGAGGAAAATCCTTAAGACAATACCAACCGGGCCATCATAACGGATGGGACTCCCACACAAAATGGTGTGAGTTCTAGTTGGGACTTCATACCGAATGATCCCCCGAATGTTGGTAGGTCTAACACCATCAATATTTCTGGTGCTAGAAGGAGGGCAACCAATTTCACATGGCTAACATTCCCCTCACACTCACTCATCAACCATCTAGTCAAGCCAGTAACTTGCACTCCCTCTCTCATGACTTAGCAGGTGATTACTTCTCACCTCCCAGAATTGAACATGAGATTTCATATCAACACCTTCGCTCTATCTGTGCCATCACTCGCCAGTTCGTGAAAGTAGTCAGACTTATCGCAACCATACAATATCTTCCACACACATCGAAGAAGCCAAAAGCCACTCCCACAGGGGTTGTTGTATCATCGGTGGAAGAAGCAGTCCTCGCTACTCTTGAAGGTTTGGAAGAAGCTATCGAAGATAGAGAGGAACCTCCAATATTATTTGAAGATGAACAAGGCACTCTTGTAGTCTTGGGATCAAACTTCGGTGTAGAAGGCGGAGGCAGAGGTAGTAGAGAAAGTGGAGGTGGAGACGAACCAATAGACTTAGATCCAAAACCATCAAAATCCGAAGGAGAGGAAAAAAACGAAGAGGATGAAGAGATGGTTGACTCAAATCTTGAATGGATGTATCAGGGACCATTGGCTCTCCCGGATGTTCTGCATAAGATGCTGAAGAGAGCAGAGAGAATGAACATCGTGTTTAACCTTGACAACGCAGTGAAGGTAGAAGACTAGTTAGACAACTTCTACCTACAACTGCAGACCCTTGAGGTACATTATGACGACGTAGCATGTAGATTGTTTCCATGTACCTTGGACAACTGGGTAGCTACTTGGTATCACAACCTTTCAGCCAACTCTATACAGAACTGGGGTTCTTTCGAATGTATGTTCCTTGAATACTTTGCTAATTACCAGACTCCAGCCATGCTACTCAAAGAATTGGGAAGCCTCAAGATGGAGGGAAAATAGAAAGTAAAAGATTTCAATCAGAGGTTTACACGCATCTTGAACAAGTTTGCAGCAAACACCAAACTTCATGACTCCATCACTGTCGACTATTACACATCAGCATTGCCAACCACCATTGTGTAGTTCATTAAGCAAGCTGTGAAGCCAACACTGTTAGAAAGCTACGAAGAGGCTATTGTTGTTGAGAAATACTTACACGCCATTGGATTCATCAAGGATGACAAATCAATGAATGAATCCAAGGATGTGAGTATCAAGCCCCAAATAATGGCGAGCAAATGCAAAGAGAAGGAAGCAACTAACATTGAGACCCTCACTCGCCTTGTGAAGAACATGACCACCGAAATGTCTGAACTCAAGAAATGTAAGATGTACACATTCACGAACATTCATCTGCCCAAAAAAAGACAGGCAAGCAGTTCATCAAATGACTCATCAAGCAATAGCCGGTTCAGCTCCAAATCTGCGCAGAAGCCTATTTTCCAACTCGATCAATGCATTGATCCTAAGTATTGTTCCTTCCATGAAGAATTTCATCCCGAGAACTCTTGTTCAGATTGGAAGCGAGTTGTTACCTCTGTCTGTACTCATACACTTGATGTGGAGGGTGACATACAGGAGAAATGGAAGACACTGATGAGAAGAAAGAGGTTACACCTGATGAAGCATCAAGTTCTAGTCATGTGGTGAACTCATATCAGTGCTCGCAAGTAGTCTCAAAGATGAACACTGAGAAGCAGCCCCAAAAGAAAAATGATCACTACAATCTTAGGAGTAAAGGGGCTCCCCCAAAACTTGAGGAGATACAAGAGAAAGTGTGACGGCTGACAAAGAAGGTTGATCCACCAGCTACCTCAAAGAAACAAACACAAAGTAAGTCCGAGAAAACAATGGTGAATAAGAACACATCTGTGAGAAGCAAGTTGTAGAAAAATCCGCCAGACAGCACGAGCATCCGTTCCACCCCAGACACCTCGGTGAGTCTACCACCTCTAGATTACAACATAGTCAATGACATGAAGAAAACTTGAGTGAACATCAGTTTGTTCAAGTTAGCCAAAGTTCATAGCCAACAAGATATCCTGCTGCGCAAATTGGGACAGACGAAAATAGACAACACGACCTCTACCAGCAAGGGAGAATGCACACCTCTTGGATCACTATCCACTGTGCTCAATACACTCTATATGGAAGTAGAAAACTCAGGTTGCTCCCCATTCCTACTTTCATTTGAATTTTTCAAATACAATTTGTTTGGTAGATTCTAGGGCAACAGCCAATGTCACGCCGCTCTCCATTGCTAAGAAGATCAATGGATGATGGAGAAAAACATCCGTGAGAATCATCCAACTGTAGCTTTTAACCCTGTATAGAAATTACTTGCATACAAATTCTAAAACACAGAAAATAAACAATGCGAGAGCATAACACATAAAACACATATACACAGAGATCTCCCTCGGATCCCAAAATCGGGACTACCAGCTTGATTTTTCAATATGTTCCTTTCAATGTTACAATACATATTTATACATGCCGACACATCCAATACCATGGACCGAAAACCATCGCATCCAAAACCATGGATCGAAAACCATCGCGTCCAAAATCATGTGCGAAAATCATGCACAAAACCATATGTAGGTCCGCACAACCTAATATAGGGTCCAAAAAACAAAATTTTCTCGAGCGCTGCCCCAGACCCCATAGAGGGGGTTTACTTACACCTTTCAAACCCCCTATGACCCCCCTACTATGCAATCGGTGCAATGAAGGGGGGGCTCTGCCCCCCCTCTAACCCCCTGGTTAACTATGTGGGCTATTCATGGAAAGAATATAACACAACCCAACATTCTCCCACTTGTTGTTTTCTTTCCATAGGGGGCCAAAAGAGAGATTAGTCATTTATCCAGCCCTATAACGCCCATTGTTTCTCTACACCAAGAGAACTTCTCAGAGCTAACAGATTTTGTCAGTGCATCTGCAGTATTCTTCAAAGTGTCCACCTTTACCAACAACACCTTTTTGTCTTCTATCATATCCCTCACAAAGTGATACTGAACATCAATGTGCTTTTGTCTTTGAATGATAAGAAAGGTTCTTTGCCAAGAAAATTGCACTTTGGCTGTCAGAGTCTATCCTTATAGCTCCCTGTACTAACCCCATACTTGAACACAATCTCTGCAACCAAACTACTTCCTTGCTTGCATGAGTGGCTGCCATGTATCTGCCTCTGTAGTTGATAGTGCCACTACAGATTGTTTCTTACTCATCCAACTGACTGCACCTCCAAATAGGTTAAACACATACCCACTTGTAGATCTTCTCTGATCCAGATCTCTAACCCAGTCTGCATCAACAAAGCCACGAATATCCAACACTCTGTCCAATCCTAGTCTTCCTTGGTAGCATAAACCATAATCACTACTACCACGCAAATACCTGAAAACCCACTTCACTGTTGTCCAGTGATCCTTCCCTGGTTTTGACATCAACCTGCTAAATACTCACACTTCATGTGCAATGTCTGGTATACTACAGACCATTAAATACATTAGGCTACCAACTACACTTGCATATGGAACACGGGACATGTCCTCTTCCTTTTCTTGTGCCTTGGGACACTGCTCAACGGATAAACTCACACCTGCGGGAATAGGAACCTTCACTGATTTACTATCCTGCATATTAAACCTCTGCAGTATTGTCTCGACATACTTCCTCTAGTTTAACCAGAGCTTACTCTTTTCCCAGTCTCTTTTAATTTCCATGCCCAAAATATAGCTTGCAACACCAAGATCTTTCATGTCGAATTTGGAGGACAATTAGGTCTTCAAATCTGGATAATTTCTTTGTCATTTCCAACCAGCAACATATCATCCACATACAAGACTAGATAAATAACACGGTCACCAATTAATTTAAAATACACACAATGATCTGCTTTGCTTCTGGTGAAGCCAAGTCCCCTTATAAATGTATCAAATTTCTGATACCACATCCTTGGTGACTGTTTTAACCCATACAAGGACTTCTTTAACTTGCATACCATTTCTTTCTTACCCTTCACCATAAAATCTTTAGGTTGCTTCATGTAGATCTCCTCTTCTGAATCCTCGTGAAGAAATGTTGTCTTCATATCCATCTATTCTACCTCAAAATCAAAAGCAGCAATAACAGATAAAAGTAATCTAATAGAAGTTACCTTAGCAACAGGAGAAAAAATATCACAAAAATCAAATCTTGGCACTTGGGAATAACCTTTTGCTACCAACTAAGATTTTTATTTCTCCACCTTTCTTTCTGCATTTTTCTTCTTCTTAAAAACCCATTTGCTGCCAATGGGTTTCCTTCCAACCGGCAACTCCACCAGATCTAAAGCCTCATTTTTGTGCAAAGATTCCATTTCATCAACCATGGCTTCTTTCCAGAGTTTTCCATCCTTTGAATCTACTGCTTCCTTCACAGTTCTGGGATCATCATCAATAAAAGATAAAGAAAAATTTGAATAGAAAGTAGATGGACTATACCTTTCTGGCTGCCTTCTTTGTTGAACTGATCTTCTCACACCCAGAGTTTGTGGCTCTTCATCTTCTGATTCCTCCTTTGTTGTAGAGTCTGACTCTTCCTCCTTAAGCTCAAACTCTATCTTCTTAGGTTCCTTTGGTTGGACTTCATGTTTAATAACATCTTTCACCTCTCTGAACACCACACCTCAGCTGTACACAACCTTCCTTGTTACTGGGTTCCAAATCTTATAACCCTTTAAACCATCCTTATACCCAATAAAGATGCACTTTTCAAATTTACTATCCAACTTGGTTCTTTTCTCCTTTAGAACATGTACATATGCATCACATCCAAATACCTTCATATGTGAAAGAGAGGGTTTCTTACCAGTCCATACCTCTTGTGGAGTCTTATCCTCCAACGCTGATGAAGGTGATTTGTTGACCAGGTAACATGTTGTCTCCACCGCCTCTGCCCAGAATTCTTGTCCTAACCCGCCACCACTAAGCATGCTTCTTGCTCTTTCCATCAATGTCTTGTTCATTCTTTCTGCAGCTCCATTTTTCTCAGGTGTGTATGGAGTAGTCTTATGTCGTGCTATACCACACTTCTTATAGAATTCTTCAAATTCCTTTCTGCAAAACACTCCACCATTATCTGTCCTCAACACCTTTATCTTCTTCTCTGTCTGGTTTTCCACCAAAGCCTTAAATTCTTTAAACCTGACAAAGACTTCAGATTTCTTCTTAAGGAAATATATCCATGTATTCCTTGAGAAGTCATCAATAAATGATACATTGTACATAGACTTACCCAGTGATGGAACCTTCATAGGTCCAAACACGTCATTGTGCACAAGTTCTAATATATGTTTTGCCCTCTTACCACCAGAGGGGAAACTCACCCGATTCTGCTTCCCATATACACAATTTTCATAGAATTCGAAATCCAGAGAGCTATTACTCATACCTTCTACCATACCTTTACCATGAATTATTCGAAGGCCCTTCTCTCCAATATGTCTAAGTCTTTGATGCCACAGCGTGGTCTTCTCTCCAGAGACCACTAGAATTTCTGCTCCACTTTCAAGAACCACAGAATGGTTGCACCCATCAATAATAATGCTACCTTGCAGCTTGAACATAGTTCCAATTCGAACTCCCCGCATCAATACTAGTGCCCCCCGAACCATCTTGCAGGTATCCTTCTCAAACATTATTTTGACACTTGCATCATCCAGCTTGCTTACAGAAATTAGATTTCTAGCTAATGCAGGAATATGCAGAACACTCAGAAGTTTTCTAACCCTTCCACCTTGCAACTTCAACTTTATTTTTCTGCGACCAATGATTATAGCCTTCCTATCATCCCCCAAGAAGACATCACCACCAACATATTTCTCATCCTCACATAACCACTCTCTATGGGGAGTTAAGTGAAAGGATGCACCTGAGTCAATCAACCATGCTTCATGATCTACATGTGTACTTGAAGAAGCCAAGTACACATCCCCACCTTCATCTGAGGTGGTTTTCACCTTTGTAGAAGGAGCATCATCAAATCCCTTCCCTCTATCAGGAGCTTTAGATTTACAATCCCTTTTGTAGTGCCCTTCCTTTTCGCATTTCCATCACACCACCTTTACAGGTTTTCCTGGAGATTTAGATCTCCCTCTAGATTTAGATCTCCCACTCAATGACTTATTTTTGTTTCTGTTTCGGGACCGTCCTTGTACATGCAATGCATCACCATTTTGGGTCTCCATATTTTTCTGTCTCATCTCCTCCGTCAGCAAGGATGAGACTATTTCATCAAAATGCAAGCAGTTGTATTGCTACCTATTGCAATAACAGACTATCCCACGAATCCGGTAGAGAACACAACAAACTAATGCACTTATCTTCATCTGAAATTTTAATATCAACAAATAATAACTAACTTACCACAGTATTAAATGCACTCAAATTCTATGTCACCGAGTATCCATCTTTGATCCTCAGGTTATACAACTTTTCCACAAGAACAGTTTATTCACCAAAGACTTAGATTGGTAAAAAGTCCCTAAATTGTCCCACAAAGCCTTCACTGTAGCTTCCCCTAATACATTCAACAATGCTAAATCTGAGACACACAATCGTATTTTGCTCTTTGCCTTCTGATCCAACTTCTTCCATTCTTCATCGGACACTCCCGTTGGTTTAGTACCCAGGTCTATCGCGATCCACTGATCTTTATCCACCAATAGATCCTCCATCTTGAGTTTCCACAACTCAAAACTATGACCATTAAATTTCTCGATCTCTATCTTTCCACTACTCGCCATCTTCTTTCACCACTAGAATCGATCTCATAGATCTCCCACTGAACAGGGTCTACCACAGGCCTGAGCAAAACCCCTCAGCAACAAAGGCGTCCCCTTGAAGTCAAAACAGCTTTGATACCAAATTTAGGTTTTAACCCCGTACAGAAATTACCTGCATACGAATTCTAAAACACAAAAAATAAACAATGCGAGAGCATAACAGATAAAACACATATACACAGAGATTTTACCCCAGATCCCAAAATCGGGACTACCAGCTTGATTTTTCATTATGTTCATTTCAATGTTACAATACAAATTTATACATGCTGAAGCATCCAATACCATGGACTGAAAACCATCGCGTCCAAAACCGTGGACCGAAAACCATTACATCCAAAACCATGGACCAAAAACCATCACATCCAAAACCATGTACGAAAATCATGCACAAAACCATAGGTAGGTCCACCCAGCCTAATATAGGGTCCCCGGACCCCATAGAGTGGGGTTACCTGCACCCCTCAAACCTCTTGCAACCCCCCCACTACCCAATCGGCACAACAAAGGGGGGGCTCTGCCCCCCCTCTAACCCCCCAATTAACTATGTGGGCTAGTCGTGGAAAGAATATAACACAACCCAACACCAACTTGATAGAACATCAGTACCAGTCATTGGTGAACTATGAGATGTGATCATCCGACTATCCCATGACAATTGAGTCCACCAGTGCATCAACATAATTTTTGTGGGCATACTGGAAGCATATGGTCTACTACTTAGCAAAGATTGGTCCAACAAGCTAGATGGATACTTTGCTATAGACTAGTCTCACATGTGGCTTCCATACAAGGGTAAATGCAACCAAATCCAATTGTTATCCAAGAGGTATATGAAACACAATGTCACTCCCCTTAACAGTGAGAAAAAACCATTGGCCTTCGCAGAACTCATGTTTGGCAACTGCTTCCTGGAAAAGACATTGGAGTGTTATCTTACATGGCCAACCCCAACCTCATTAGACAAGCAATTGGGATTCCTTCCTCGCCCAACTGATGATAATGAAACCTGTACAGTTTGTTATTTTATTAGTAACAGTAGTAGCAACAATGATAGTAGCAGAAATACCATCACGCCAAATGGTCTGTGTACAAACAAGTTATGCACCATGAGTCTTGATAAATCAGGAACACATGATGACTCAAGAACCGAGTGCATCTCAGTCATCCAAAACAAGGAACTATGCACGATTTCAAGTTGTTTGAAGTTCGGAGTCACAAACAATGATGTTGAAGCACTCATGGTGAAAACATGAAAGACCAACACTATCAACAAACATAGCAACTTGGGGATCCACCATGATCTGGAGATGGCTAATCTCGATACAAGCTACACATTGTAGCAGAGACCAATCGTTGACCACTTGATCAAACAGTACCAGGATGGGCCTGCACGAATAGATGATGACCTAAGTCCCCACTACATGCAAACAAACCAACATGAGATTCCAAGTAAAGGAGAAGATAAGCCATTATAGCAAAGAATAGGTAACACATACATGTTTTTTATACTCCTTTCACTAAATAGATTGATTAACATTTTAAGTGTTTGGGTTACTTGCAAAGTTTGTCATCGCACTTGGTTTTCTGATTTAAATCCTCCACATAAGAAATATGGGAAGATCTGCTTATGCATCGAATTCAGAAACTTGAACCCTTCCTGGAATAAAAACAATTACCCTATGCCATGATCCAAGCCCATGTTGCACACAGTACCTGAGACAGTAGTGTTATCTTTACTTGACGGTTTTCTGGAATGCCACCAGATTTTGGTAGTGGAGCCTGGTGGACTGACACTGGTCCACGAGAAACTTGGCTCACACACCTATCATTCGCAATCACTTTATGGGAGGATTGATAATCTTCCTGTTAAATGACCAAGTCCTCAAAAATTAGTTTAGTAGGTTGGGTCGCGCCCATGCCTTGTACATAGTCTGCTTGCTACTTGTTGTTTCATTTGGTTTGTTTTTCTTATTATCTACTTTTGTTTGCGTGCATTTTGTTTGTTGATATATTACTATTTTTGTTTCTAGAAACAAGTGCTGCCAACTACTACATTCTATCTTTCGAATAGATTATGTGGTTGAAATTTGAAGAGACTTGTGACATTGTAGCACGTGGCTAGTCTTCTCTCCATTTTCTCGGTGCTTGGTTACAACCTTCGGATGATGAAGTCCTAGCTCAAAATACGAACCGTCTGTAAGGGAAGCTTTGGTCCAACCGCGAACCTGTGTCCACACTGGGAAGCCCCATGCATGTACTCAACCTTCTGCTCTATGTGTTTAAGCTAATCCAATTAGTAGAAACAAAGAAGGGGAAAAATATAAACAAACAAACCTATGTCAGAGGTCTTACATGCTTCTCTGAAGGAACAACCTCTTCTGCTCCCAATAAGTCGGGATCCCTCTTCCGCCCCAGAAATAAATAAGTGCATATGCACATTTCTCTTAAAAAATACAAAGGCAATAGAAGAAAAGGCTTCCTGCGAAGAGAGGTGAAGCATGCAACTCCACTGGTGTATTGACTAGGCTCGCTGTTAGTGGAGAAATGTGTGTGTTCCTGCGTGACTCTATCGGGGTACTATCTAGGCCTGCTAGTAATAGAGCAAAACTAGAGATGAAAAATTATACTATGAAAATCTTCAACTCGCAAGCTAAACTACCCATCCTGGATTCGAAACACTGAGATCTAAGATGAACTTTTGATTGTGTTTGACTGAGTTGGTAAAGGGTGAACCATGTATGTGCATGGGGTAAGTGAGGAAACTAAAGTAGCCTACACAATGATTCAATACTTCCTGAAAGGCCAAGGCCCAGTGCTAGCAATGAATCAAAACAGAGAGCTGGAGTTCTACCAGCGTGTCGCCAAGTGTTGTAGTGGCTACAACACCCTCCAAAATTTTGGCCTGCACCAATTTTTGAGCCTCTCTTGGAGAGTTTCACTTGATGACTGCACGCACTCGGGTTCAATCCATGAGCTCATGTGAGTCTTTACATTCGCCTTGCTTGTTTATTGCACTCAAGTCTCTGCATGTTGGTGTCTAAGTCATGCTTGCGACCATGTTCTGGTTATGCTCAAAGTATTTGCTTCATATGTGTTTGTTGTGTTCACCATGAAGGCATCTGTTGCACTCACACATGAAGTCATGTTCACTATTGTGCAAGCATCATCTTTATCATGAATGATTTATCACGAGTGTTGCACTTGTCACTTGCACCATCAATTAGTCATGTTGAACATGTTTGTCCAGATGGTTTGGTCGTTTCATCATCAAGTCATGCGAGTGTGTGTCTGTATGAACACCTATGCATATTTCAACTATTCACACACTTAGCCAATTCTGTTGAAGTTCTCATGACCAGGCTTCTCACTAATAGCTGGACCATCACCATGTTTTCGACTCGATCGACTACCAACTAGAATAGCGTAGAATAACCAAGCTAGTTCTTTCAAGTTGTGCTGCCCACGGGCATTTCAATCAACACTCATGCTAGCCACTCAGATAATCGACCAGTTGTTCATATAAGAAATTGTGCAGTGCTCATGAGCAGGCCTCCCATTACCCATCAGTTAGCCCAGCTCATAAATCACACAGATATGATCAGTAGGCTGGCCTCCTGACCTTAATGCAATTTTCCTAGCCAGCAGCTCCCAACAGTAGACTACCTGTTCCCTTTAGGAATTGCATAGTTTTTGTTGCAAGTGACTGAACATCCAACTGGAAGTTCCCTCTAGTAATTGCATAGATTTGGCTACTAATGACCCCAGCAGCCAGCTAGTAGTTCCCTCTGGGAATTGCGCAAGTCTGGTTTCCAGTGACACCAGCAGCTAACTGGCAGTTCCCTCTAGGAATTGCGTAGATCTGGCTGCCAATCTCCTGGGTAGTTCCCAAGAAAAATTGTGTAATACCTTCCTTTTGTCCCTTCATGCAACCCAACCCGTTACTCTGAAAAATTATGCAAATTTGGTTGTCCAGCCCCTACTAACTGTTCATTTCAAAAAATGCGCAGAGCATGCCTGCCCTACCCTCCTGCAACCCGAACTGTCCCTCCTAAAATTTGCGCAATTTTTCCTCCTAACCGAGCCAAACCTTGCAGACAATCATTGTTGACTCAGATCATCTATCTCCATCCCTCAGTGAATCTTTCATATTTTTCATCAGCAGTTGGGTGGAGCCATCATCCCGCATCACAACCCTACTGCCTCTCCCAGTCACCCAAATCCCAATGATCATGTGTCGTGGTAGACTAGGAGGTTTTGGATTCGATGTCATCTCGTCATGAGTGACTATAGGTATAGGTACATTCACAAACATGTCAAGATGATGAACATGGTTAATGAAGGGAGCACATGTAGATGGAGAGGTTCACCAACAGACGAATGAATGAAGCATGTGAAGCGAACGAACGCAACGAACATGCACCTTCACAAACAAGTGGGCCTGTCAAGCCTTCCAACATGAAAGCAAGGAACAACATGCTATAACTTCATCAAGCAAACCAAGGACCATCGAAGACTCTACACACTTCGTGATGCGAAGGTGAAGCTATGATACACCATGAAGACATCCATCACTTAGTAGCACTGTAGGTCGACATGCACTCTAGCATTTGCACGAATGTACCAACATTGTCTTGTCATGTCATGTCGAGTCAAGTCATGAGTCATGTTGCCCACATCTCCACTATGGGCTTTTTTTCAATCAATGTGATGTTTTGTAGAAGTCCAAGAGAGCCACTTATGAACATAGAGTCATGTAAGTTGGAAATTCATCGAAGTCAAACAGTCACGAGGGTAGTCGAACAACCACAAGGGTCAGTTTCACCCTTGGCTATAAATACCCCCCTCATTTGTACACCAAAGGACTTTTCACCTCAGCTCCTCCAACATAGCTAAGAGAGTCTGTAATCGTTTTTTTGAGGAGTAAGTAGTGGCTCCAATGCCATGCTGATGAGGTTAGTGATGTATGGTGTAAGGATGTGCCCTGGAAGTTTTTCTTAATTCAGAAGCCTGTAAACATGCCAGCATGTTTTCACACATGTATTTTATTTGTTGTAAGACTAATATTTAACACTTGTAATGCATTTTGCTTTAACCATGTGTTCTACATCTAAACTAATTCATTTGTTGTAATGCATAATCTATTAATGGAAATGTGTTGTATATGTTGTTAATGTTGTCATGTTTGTGTCGACTTCTCTGCTGGACATTAGACAGACTCTTCACATGAACCTTATTGTAACAATTGGTGCAGTCGTCTTAGACTGATCTGTGATTGTTGTACGTGTTATCTTACCTTGTATGTTGTGATTGCTGCATATGAGTGGACTGCTCCACCGAAAGATGTGCATGTCCTTTGTGTTGTGTGTTCCTAGCCAAGTTGGGACGGATCCCTTTCAACCTAGAACTCACCTTCACCTTTTCCTCCTCATAGTGAAAGAACCATTGACTCAAGTACACTTACACTCACCAGGCACTCAAACCTCACTTCTCGAAGACAAATTGAACCACTCTCATGTGCTGACAAGCAAGAGTTCAGGCAAATCCTTAAGACAATGGCAATCGGGCCATCATACAGGATGGGACTCCCACATCAAACGGTGTGAGGTGTAGTTGGGACTTCATACCGGGGTGATCCCCTAAATGTTGGCAGGTCCAACACCATCAATAGGAAAATAATCCAAATAAATTGGATAAGCACAATACTTAGGTTATTGTTCCAATAGAATAACCACTAGTGCGAGAGAAGTTCATTGTGAGGAGTAAGTTTTCATTGTGCAATCCTCCACACTAAACATAATCTTTGTCATTGCATATGTGCCCATTCTTCTGGTATGAAGTTCTTTGTATCTATCATCCATTGATGTGCATCATTCATGAGTGTTCAGTGATGTAATAATCCTAAATAGGAATACAAGTGATAACAAGCAAATAATATATGTAGCAAATTACAAAAACGAAATATTCAACAAAGACCCATATAAAAGCTGAAAATGGAGAACTTTTGAGCCATTTTATTTCATTTTTGCAAGCCAAATACAATAGATGGTGGAATGGTGCACCTGGGCTTGTCTCAATGAACAAGCAGGACCAAACCCAGGTAGGAAAATGGCTGAGTTGAAACCTGCCTAGCTACTACACCAATCTGCATTGCGTTGCCTGGAAAATTGTTTCTCTGCTGAAGTTCGAATGGTGGAAAGCCCACTAAAACTACCCAGAAATTTATATGTTTTTAAACCAGGACTCCTTGGCCAAAACCCAAAAAAAAACTAGAAGGGATTTTAGCTGGTTTGGACTTCTGATTTTCGACCCCCTTGGAGCCTCACCTCTGCTGTAGGTTCCAAATTTGACCTACTAGAAATATCTTATAAATCCACTTGAAAACTCCTCCAAAATTTTGAGTTCACCCCTGATATCCAACCCCTAACTTCCCGGATGATCTCTTGGCCCAAATCAGCTACTCCCAAGCACCACAAAAATCTTTTGGGTGGCCTCTGTGTTGTCCCCTAACCCAGTAGTTCAAACTGTTGGAATGTTGGTTCACCTAGATGTAAAACCCAGAAATAATGTTGTTCTAGTGCTTCTACCTCAGCTCCATGACTCCCCGACAAGAAATATGATTTATGTTGGCCTTAATCTCCCTCTAGGTGTTTCCTAGCTGCCCAAAAATACACATTTCTTGTCTGCGCTGACTGTTGGTGTATGGCACTGCCCTAGAGCTCCTGAAAACTCTTGTGGAACAGCCTCCCTAGGGTAGGCATGGATGGTCCCCCAAAGTAGAGGTTGAATCTCTCGCTTAAGAGACTCATGCCTAAACATCCAGTAGACTTGTTGAACCGCAAAGTGAACAGATGTGTAGTTGTTTGCAAATTTCAAAGATAAAACCAAAATGAAAGTTGATCTCTCCTTATAACTCCTTGGGTCACCTTGGTCTCATGTGGGCCCCTCCATCCACCCATTCGATTTTCCCTCCAAGCATATCGAGTGGCTAATTCGAACTCCCATGTGGGTGGCCCCCACATTCCACTAGCTACTAAATAAAGTCGATTTGGCCCGTAAGTCCCTAAGTTGAAAGTGTGGGGCCCTCTTCCTTAGTCAAAAATGTACAAAATTGTGCAGTAGCACCCTATTACTAATGTTATTGAGAAGGCACATGACAAGTGCATATATTGTATAAATAAAGTATCTTGTCTCTGCTCTAAGTTCCCCCATCAACTTGGTTCAAATATTTGAGGTGCAATTTATAGTAGGTTTTAATGGATTTCACATCAAACTTTGCGATGATGTGCCCCTCTCAAGATTCAATACACTTTGACTCCAGGTCAACTTGATTTCTTTAGGTGCATAGATGACATTGTCGATCCATGAATTAAATGTGAAGTATCACTTTCCAAAAGCAGAATTAAGACTCAAGATTTAGTAATACATTCCACAAATTTATATATTGTAATATGCATGGTCTAGTGTAGTAGTTCATAAAATATATAGTGATATCATATTCCTCCACATCTTCACACTCCAAAAAAGGTATCATCTTTATGGAGATGTGTTCAGCCACCCCACTCGTCACCGTTTTACCTATTTAAGGGACATGGAGCCCTATCATTTTTGGCATCATTTGGTAGAACGGTAGCAGTGTTAGGCATAACAGTGTTAGCGTCAATGTTAGAGCACTCACTGATGGAACAACCACTTATAAAATTATCCTTTTTTATTTTAAAATGATTTGTCAAGCACTGGAAAAAGCTGAAAATAAAAATCCCTCCATCAGGGGAATCATGTCACATCGAGGCTCACTCAGTTAATGGATAATTAGAAATAGGATTTCCAGAAATTAGAAAATTATTTCTAATTCATGGAAAAATAGGTATATTCAGCTTGTTCCCAAAACTTTGGTTAAAATTGCAAAAACTCAACAAAATAATCAATAGTCTTCCATTGACTGTGAGAAAAGTATTATAGTCTATGGCAAGGCGAGGAACAATAACCTATGTGTAAAATAATATATTTTCCACTCATATTCATTGAAAATTATATAATCAAATAATAAAGTCTGTTAATATTTTATATATAATTACAACATCAATACATATCATAAAATTTCAAGTTGATATTCAAATAGCAATTGTTATGCTAATTGTGAACCCAAATAAATAAAGAGCATTTTTTATTTAGGAAATAATAATATATTTAACACTCCATAAACTTTATATAACAATTAAGGTAGCATTAGATGGTATACGAGCCAAATCAAAAGAGCCATATTTATCTCAACTATGTGTTTGCATCAACAAACTAGCAATAAATTCAATTGTTAAATGGTTGAATCTATAACTTATTTACACCAAAAAAGAATCAATAAAGTTAATTGTTAAATGGTTGAATCTCTAAATCATTCACCTCCTTTATTGAATCGTAACTACAAATTGGCTCACTTTCCTTATGGTTAGAATTAATAATGAAAAGTGGTGATTATTGTAGCTCTAAAATTTAAAAACATTTTAAATTATTTATATCATATATATAATATTCAGAGCTTCATGTTTGTTTAGGGTAGAGAATTCCATTTGACATCTTCTGCGGCGTCAATTCCTTCTGCAGCTTCTACGGCGCTGATTAGTCGTTGATACAATTCAAACCTCGTTCCTTCTGTAGCTTCTCTCACATTCCTTCTGTGGCTTCTGTGGCATCGATTCCTTCTACGGCTTCTCTCACATCCTCGTGCATAGGCATCCTCATGCATTCCTTATATCAGTAAAAAATTATAGCCACGGGTGTGAGAGAAACACATCCCAGAAAGAGAATGAGGCATTCGTTTCCTTTTGCAGTTGTTTCCTTCTGCGGCTTCTGCGGCCTCAATTAATCGTTGATACAATTCATACCCTAAGGTTGCTAAGAACCCTAAAAAAGTTTTCGATTGCTTCTATGTAATTTTTTTGGAAGTTTGAAATAGATCAGGATCTGTGGATCGATTAGGTTGTCCAAGGTCCGTGGCTCTCCAAGTTAGATCTGCAGCTCCAAGTTAGATCTAACAGGTTTGCAGCTCTCCAAGTTGTAGATATGTTGATTCTGTAGCTTCTCCTCAGATCTACAGCTCTCCAAGTCATAGAGCTGCTGATTCTATAGCTTCTCTTCAGCAATCTTCTATACTCAGTAGGAGAGCATTCTCCAGATGGCTCCCAACTTCGTGAAAATAGTTGTTGGCTCAGTACCGTCCACCTCTTGGGGGCAATCTCCTGCCCATGTCGTCAGTGAAGCCCTATCTCCCACTGTCGAGGTGGTCCAGGCCTCACTCGATGAGGCTTTGAAGTTCTCTGAAAGTGCCCTAATCTTCTGATTCAGTGGTTTTTGGTTGCGGCTGACAGCTCTCCACAGTTGGATCTCGGAGGTATGGAACCCTCTAATTCCTGATGCAATTAATATCTACCCTGTGCTAGGGGTTTCTTTATAGTAGATTTTGAAAACCCTGAAAGTAGACAATGTATTCTAGATTCCGGCCCTTGGTTTTGGGAAAAATCAGGCCTATTCATGAGGCCATGGAACCCATCATTCGATCCCTCAACAATAGTGATAACCTTAGCACTAGTTTGGGTAAGATTGCCAAACCTACCCTTGCATCTCTGGAATTTATCTTTGCTAAAAGCCATTGGAAATGCAATTGGGAAATTTTACTGTAGGTGTCCAGAAATAGAGGAATATGCCAAAACCACCTATGCACGCATATGTGTGGAAATGGACTTCAGTGTCGGCTTCCTAGCCGAAATACACCTAATAAGTAAAGACTATGTGTGGAACCAGAAACTCGATTATGAAAGTGTCCTCTTCAGATGTCGATCCTGCTTTGAGACAGGCCACCTAGCCAAAAATTGTCCAAAAGCCTCCCAGAAAAATTCTGCTAGAAAAAATCACCACAGATCTACATGGTGGGAAGGAGCACAAAATGAACACTACACTATCATCAAAGAATAATACACTCGAGAAAACTCTGAATCACAAGAAATCGGGAAAGAAAGAAACAACTCTCAAGACAAGCAGGGGGAAAGCCCTGCCCAACAACAAAAGAGTGAACTTGATAACCCCTCAAGTTATGAGGGTTCGAATACCGCACAAAATAACTCTCCATTTAACGACAAAGCAGATCTTCTAGACCAAACTTCTTGTCTAACTATTTTCAAAAGGACGAACACAATAGATCGCGAAACTAAGAAGACACCAATGTCCCAAGAATCAGAAGAGATGAAGGAGATGCAAGATAAAGAAATTTGGAAGACTGTAGAGAAAAAAAAGAAAGCTACAGCACCAATCTCGCCAAGAAAGACGAGGAACCAGACAATTAGAAACTAAGAAAGAAAAGTATGGGTCCGATAGACCAATTTGGTCTTAGTGGACAGTGACCATCATCATCATCAATATCTATAAAAAATGTTTCGCACTTGATCATTTAATCTAAATAATATCGTAAAATTTATAGACGTATTTTTAATATAAATCAGTATATTTAAATTTTTAACAAATTTGAAAACTAATTTAACTAATCATTTTGCATAAAATTATTAATATTTGAAAATATTGTGTATTATTCTCAAGATCCTTATAAGGAAAGCTTTCTCACATTCATGGATGAAATTCATAGAATAGTGTTTCTTAGATAGGGTCCTTCAACTAGATGGAGTAGAGGAAAATGCCTAAAAATATTAAGAATAAAATGTTGAAAAAACTTTTGTGATAGAAATGTTTGGATACATCTCATCCCACACTAATGAATTTTACTAGTAAGTGTAAGAGACATTTCCTCACATATATGAATGGTATCCATTGTAAACGTGTCTGTCTTCAATGCGGAATTTCACCTAGGGAGATACAAACAAGATTAATAAAAAATCTGATTGGAATTGGAAACATGTGATATTTTTGTTATCCAAGAAACTAATATGGTCAATGCCTTGTTAGCCCTAATAATATTGCCCTTGGGCACTTAAATGAGAGTGGTATTATTGGTATATTATTGCCTTTAGTAAAATCATTAATAGACAATATACTAGCACAACCACATTAATAAATGTGGTTGATATATGGGGATAGGCTTATACCACATGCAAAACCACATTAGTTTGTGTTTTATAATATTAAGTTTAAATATTGGGTATAGTACTAGGGTTTCAGTATTAGGTATTAGAATTGGGTTATGCTTCTCCTGGAAGAAATACTTGAGCAATGGACCCCACGCAGTGATCTCTAACAAACAATTTTGCATCAAAACAAACCATTTTTGAAGGCCTAATCAATAGATATGGTAATAATTTTGGTCATGAATTAAAATTTGTTATTGTAGCTTGAGCCAAATCATTGTTATAAAGACAAAAGGGCTTTGGTTTCAAGCCAATATGCTAAGAAGAAGAGTGTTTTCACCATTACAAAACTTGAGATGAAGACACAAAAGCTTGGATGTTATTTTTGCTTAGGCACAAAATGTCAAGGACAATTACCTTTGATCCTCACCAAGTGATGGATCCGAAGCTTCAAATGTTTGTTCAAGGATGATTGGTTTCAAGCATTATGATGCACATTTTCTACTTATTATACATGGTAGTCTTGATATTATAGAGTGTCTCCTAGTGATTATCATTCCAACAATGAGAGAAGTTGAATCAAGCGACATTCTTCCCCACCCTTAGCAATTTCCCTATAGTTTGAATACTCCTAGAACCAAGGCCCAACATACACAAAATTTTGGTCTTTGCAATCCTCCCATCAAGGGAAATCTCTTTAAAATCCTCTCAATGTCAATTTTGACAAGTGAGGAAACCCATGGTTTGTCTCTTCTAATGAGATAAAGCATGGGTTGATCATTTAAAGAGAAAGATGTTAGGGATAGAGTGAATGAGCAAGAGAGAGTCAGAACAAACCTAAATGGACACCACTATGATATCACATATTTGAGAGACAAGTTAAAGAAACATTATTATTTCTTGAGGAAAGGTTTTGAAAATTGTATAGAAATGGCATAACAAATAACTGGTGGATTTAACATGCAAAACATGCATGCAAATAAATGACACGATTTTGGTGAGGGCACTAAAGTGGAGGCCACAAAACAAGTTGCTCAAGCTATTCAATAAGGAAGATATATGCTTGCTCTAATGCAATCTCCAATTCATGAAATTGGAAAGAAAATTTAGATAAGGTATACATTCAAAACATACACATTAATACATGTTGTGTGACCCTTGGTTTCATATTCCAAGAGGTCTCTTAGACTTATCATGAGTCTTGGAATTCACTTGAAGCTTTTAGCCTTCCTCGCACTTGAAAAAGCTAAATTCACATAACCTAAAATATTATGTTTCCAACAAAACCAAATCTAAATAAACTAATCATATAACTGAAACAAACTATCAAATCTAAACATTAGATGATTAAATAGCTAAGTATAAATCACAAATTGTTTTCACTAATAGAAGACACTATCTTATGAAAAGAGAGCAGTAACTCCTTATATCCTTATTATTATTATTCAAATGAACACCTTATTATATTATTTACTTCTTTTAAACACAACCACTTTCATCATACACATACATAGTATTGTAATCTTTTTTTAATTAATGTTATACATATGTTACATTTATTTCTATCATACAAAGTACAATTAATCATAATATGTTTTTAAGAGTTCATACAACTTTTATCCCCTATAAACTGCTAAACACTTAAACCTAATTATAAACACTAACAAAAATATCCCAATATTGGCAAGAACACAATAACCTAATATTAACAATAAAACAATAACTTAAGTTTAAAAATATTTTAATAACATTATAACCTAATGTGGGCACTAAATAAATAACATGCACATAATGACGACTCATTAACATGAACATCGTTATCTATTAACACAATATTAAAAATAACCAATAACACACAATATTTCAATATTAAAACTAGCCTAATAAATGAGAAGTTATAGATTTGAGGCTTCTGCAATCTTCATTTTGTGTAGTGTTGCCTCCCAAATATGTTATATCATATTGGTGTCCATTTAGGTTCTTATATGCCCCTAGAGCTTAGGTGTCTCCCATGACATGGGCATGCATGCTACTAGGGCCCTCGAGTCACTCTCACAACAAGGGAATGCAATCTTTTTGGGTCTTTCTAAGTTAGTTCAAAGCCAACAACCTTGGATTCTGTGTCACTTTTTCAGGGCCAAGACTCAGGCCACTGTCCCAAACTTCATGGAACTTCCATAAATGAAAAGTAACATCGAAACAATGATACAAATGCAAATACTTGAACAAATACTTGATTGGACCCCTACTAGCCATGATAGGAATTTCATAAAATATGTCACAAATATGCAATCTACAGGTCATAACAACATATCTAAGCATAGCGGTCTCATATTTGTCTGAGAATTTCTAAGAAGCATTGAAGACTTATCACAATAGATGTATTATCACATATTAGGTCATATATTCATTGTACATTCATTTACTAATCAAAACATGATGAGAGCCATATATGATCACTATCATAAAACATTCTCATAACCAACATATAAACCACATAAATAATAAGGATACAACAACCATAGAATCAACATATGAACCAATATATTTACACATAGAATACCAAGGAGAAGGAACTCATATTAATGAATGCATAGGTCAACCAGGTATGGGACTCACACAAACCACTGAACCAAGACTAGGCTGAACCAGATCTTTCTTTTAGCTAATCACCCTCGTGCCATATTCCAAGCATGAATGTGGGATCTCATGGAACACATCTAACAAAACCAAACCAAGGCTTCGAGAGGCCAACCCACCTCAACCCTAAACTAGTGATTCCACCTCATGGTCGTACATCACTAACAATTACTGGATTGGTCTCTACCTAAGTTTTCTATGGCTCCAGAGCATTTGTTCCAACCAAGGCTCCAGGACTAGTAACTCAACCCACAACTATTGTCGGGCTCCAAAGTGTTTGTCCAACTAAGGCTCCAAGACTAGTAACTCAACCCACCAAGGCTCCAAGACTAGTAACTCAACCCTCCAAGGGCTCCAAAGTGTTTTTCCTACCAAGGCTCCAAGCCTAGTAACTCAACCAAAGTTGTTATAGGGCTCCAGAGTGCTTGTCCAACCAAGGCTCCAAGGACTAATAACTCAACCCACAACCAAAGGAACATGAGAACCAACCAGAAAACAAAAGTAAAACCCACAACACCATGGCTATCCAAGAAATGGCAAGGCTAATCAAATCCACCATCAATCCAAGCATTCCTCCATGCCCATGATAGATCATGACGAAGAAACCACATGTATATTCCATGGATGTCAAAACTATCAAGGAAATCATATATGCAAATCAATACCTATAAAGCAATCCCATTGTAGCTTTTTATCTCGATGTCCTCTTTCTATGTCCTACTATTCCTTGACTTCTTTCTCTAAATCCAAATTATGACACACTCCTCCAAGAGTGCTCCATGAAAACTCTAATTGTCCAAGAGTACGAGAGAGAGAGAGTAGACAGAGAGCTCCAAAACTAAATTGAAAAAAGTCTGAAAATTGATTGTCATAAGCCTTTTTATTAATGAGACCTCTTGGTCTTCAATTTTCAATTATTTTCCTTCATTTTCCACCTCACATGCAGTGTGTGACCATTCACCTTCCTTTTTTCCTAATTTATGTTGTTTTCATAAATAAAATGCCAATTAATGCCTCATGCCTTTCCAAAACCTTTGTGATTTCCTTTGCCAATTTCCTTAGCCATTACTTAATCACAAGTGATCTCATCTCTATGATTTTTATCAACATTAAGATTGGAATACATGTCCCATCACAATGCTTATTATTTTTCCTTTATTAACTTTATTACATGGAGTTTTCACTAGGGTTGTTACAGAACACTCCCCCTTGGGGGAACACCATCCTCGATGTTCAACGACACCTACAACCAACAAAACTGTTGTATGAAATATATATTGCCCATGGAGCTTTATAACCTAGCTCATTGTAGTATTTACAATGATCAACCTCTTGAGAAACAACCAACATGACAACATAACAACATGACAAATATAAGGACATGACACCCATACTGCTTATTGGACCTTTATAACACAGCTCATGGCAGTATTTACATCCATATATACATGTACATATACCAAAACAGATACCAAAAACATATGCGAAATAACTCGCTCAACCAACAAATAAAGAAGGATACATAGTCAACATATGATCTTCCATCTCCCATGTAGCTTCATCAGGCCCAAAGTGCTTCCACTGCACTTTAACCTGCTCGATTTCTATGTTCTAGAGCCTGAGCATCTTTCTCTGTAAAATGCACTAAGGTTCCATCTAGAATTATCCTTTTGGCTCCACCTGTAATGCAAACCAATCAGTCACATGATCAAAATCTTTAACGCACTTCTTAAGCAATGACACATGGAAAACATCATGTACTTTCACTGTCGAAGGCAGTGCAAGTTGATTAGAGACTGGTCCAACCCTCTCAAGAATCTTGAAAGGTCTACAAAAATGAGGTGCCAACTTGGCACATGATCCAATCAATAAGGATATCTTCTTGGGCTTGATGCGCAAGTACATTTGTTCCCTAACCTTAAAATCCTTAAACCGCTTGTTCTGATCTACATAAATATTATGCCTATCTTTTGACGCCTTTAAATTATTCTTGATTACCTTCATTTCTTGTTCCATCTCTACCAACATGTCCATTCCAATCAGCACCCCGTTAACTGGATCACCCCAACTAATGGGAGTGTTACAAATCCACCCATACAATACCTCAAATGGTATCATCCTCAAAGATCCCTGATACCCATTGTTGTAAGTGAATTCAACCAGTGGAAGATACTCTTCCCACTTTCGTTGTTGATGTCACATACATCCTCAACATATCCTCCAATAACTCTTTCCAGAACTTAGAAGTGAACTTGGAATCCCTGTCTGACACTATATTCTTTGGTACACCATGAAACTTCACTACATCTCTCATCTGTGCTACATCATTAGCTAAATACGTATACTTCACTAGAATGAAGTGTGTTACCTTTATCAATATGTCCACCACAACCTGATGGAATCATGTAGTCTAGATGTCCTCAGAAAACCTGTGATAAATTCCATGTAAATGACCAACACTTCCACTTTGGAATTGTAATCAGCTATGGCAGTCCACATGGATGCTTACACTGAGCCTTTACCTGATGAAAATCCAAGCATTTGGCCACAAACTCTACCACATCCTTCTTGAGATTTGACCAATAATAAAACTTTTTCATTGTTGTCAATGTCCTCTGATATCCTAGATGACCTAAATACAACTTAGCATGGCATTCCCTAATGATAAGCTTCTTGATCTTACTATTGTCTGCCACATATATCTTGTCCCTAAATCTGACCAAGTCATATGTTGTGATACGATAGTCCCCATCCTCTATACTAGTACCTACACCTATACCTATACCTATACTCTATTGTAACCTGTGCATAAGCTCCATGTAACTTTCATCCTATTGACCTACCTATAGGATCCGATCCTATTAATCTATCCCATAAGAGCTCATAGCTACTATGTGATTTACATGTATCTACTTGCTAAGAGCATCTGCAACCTTGTTCTCTTTACTTTTAATATACTAATCTCGAAGTTGAACTTACTGATTGTGGCCAACCATATAGCTTGCCTAGAATTCAAATTCAGTTGGTCAAATAGATATCTCAATCCATTGTAATCAATCATCAATATGAATCGCCTACCAAGAAGATAGTGCCTCCACATCTTCAAGGCATGGATGATCACTGCCAACTCAAGATCATGTTTAAGATAATTTTCTTGTGCTCATTCAATTTCCTTGATTCATAGCATACTACATATCCCTCTTGCGTAAGGACTCCACTAAGTCCTCTCATGCAATAATCATACATACCACAAATTATTTGTTCGGGTCTACAATATTTAACACTTGAGCATTCATCAACAACTACTTTAACTGCTCAAAACTTGCCATACATTCCTCTGTCCTCTCAAAATTCTCACCTTTCCTTTGCAATTATGTAATTGGATAAGGAATGCGAGAGAATTTCTTGATGAACCTCCTGTAATAACCTGCTAACCCCATGAATGATATTACCTCATCCACATTTTGAGGAGCTTCCCATTCCATGATACCAATTATCTCCTTTGGATCCCCTACTATGCCTTATTTGGAAACCACACGCCCCAAATAGTGTACCTTTGTATGAAAGAAATTGCATTTTCTTTCTTGAACTCATCCGGAAAATATCCCCTATCACTCCTCTTGTAGGGGTGATAATAGTGATGATCATGATACCTGTCACAACGAGAACTAGTACCTATGTCCATCACCTCTCATATCTGGGGTGTCCAAAAACTTGCCATATTTAATCCTGTCATCCCTATCTGACCTATTCCCACCATGATATCTACTTCCATATGTTCCATTCATCCTATCCTCCTATCCATGGCTAATCCAAGGTGGTCCATATATCTACAATTCTGACAAACTCTAAAGAATTATTACATTGATTGCTGCTTGTTTCTCCTGTGCCTGCATGATTCTGTCATTATCTACTTTGCAACTCCTTATTTCTTCCTTCAAGCTTCTCAATGTGTTTGCTAAGTTAGCAGAGTGCGTAACACCGTGTTGCGCGTATGATCCATAGGGAAAGTCTTGGGAAATGTAGTCTACCATCTTTTTATTCATCTTTGTTGTTTTCTTCCTGCAAGGTATATCATGTCAGCTAAAAAAAAATATAAACATAATCAACATACCTCAATATAGTTTGGGGAGGATATCTCATATGCAACATTAGCCATATTAGCACAATACATGTATAAAGATAATCATAACAACATATATATGTCATCCTAACCATAGTCCAGTCATCATTGCATGACCATATCAACCACACATCATGACATCATGCATGACAACTATAACCATGTCAATGTATGCATAATAAATATATGTACCACATGCATGCATACACGATACATATAAACATTTTCATGCATAACCAGTTCATAACCGATCTATACTTAAGATAAACACATCCAACAAAACACCATCCACTTTCACATGGAGACACCACTTCAAACATGACCAACACCATGCATATGAAAAAAACACATAAAACACAAGCATAAAGAACACATATGCCACCAACATGAATGCATGACCAACACACCACTCATCTAGCCCAAAGGGTGAACCAAGCTCTAATACCATTATGTGACCACCCTCCACCCACCTTTACCCAACTTAATTGGTCCACTAGGGTAAAAATGTGACGAGAAGCTACTGTGATCTTATTCAACTCCCCATGTGCAGTTACGGAATTGGAACCAACACAACACAGCCAATCTGACCTTTTGCACATGTCACAAATCCTACAAGAAACTACCAACCCTTCCAGGTGATCAACCCCTAAGACAACTTGATACTTCTATGCCCTAGAGCCTCAGTCGCTCCCATGACACGGGCATGCATATGGCTAGGGTCCTCCAGTCGGTCTCACAGAAAGGGCAGGCGAGCGGTTAGGGTCTTTTTTAGTTAGTTCAGAGTTGGCGACCCCGGATTTTGTGCCACTTTTTTAGGGCCAAGACTCAGGCCACTTCCCAAAACTTCATGGAACTTCCATAAATGAAAAGTAACATCAAAATACTGATACAAATGAAAATACTTCAACAAATACTTGACTAGATCCCTACTAGCCATGATAGGCATTTTTTCAAACATGTCACAAATATGTAATCTACAGGTCATAACAAAAAATATGAGTATAGAGGTGTTGGATCAAGGGGGCTTGGACCTAGCTGTAGAGTGTACTATGCAACAACAAAACCCTCAACCACTGGCCCTTGCAGCAATGACCTGCAAGTAGATCACAGTCTCACCCGAAGTGGTTATGGGAGGTTGCAGAACCAGGTTTCTATAGCCAGAGGGATATGTGCGTTGTGGCACCCATGTGTTTACTTGTTTATTGGACCTATCTACAACCCTTACATGAATAAATAAATTCATGTTGATGATTTACTTCCTAGATTTTCACTTGTCACATAAACATGTAAGAAAATAGTAAGACATGTATGTTTTCACATAATTCAGTAAAAAGCATGCATAACAATATGTATAAACACATAGAATAAACATAGATACATAAGTTTTTGTCGAAACTTATTCTTGTTTTATTAAGATAGATCTTTAATACATACAGCTTATTTGACCTGCGCACCCAGCTACAGGTGGTCTGTGCACTCAACTACAAACTCTTCAAGGCCTCCATGCACTCATCTACGAAGCCTTCTCCTCAAGCCCAAAACACAGACTAAAGATAGAAAATATCAATGATTCATCTATGACTTCCCTACTATATTAGTATCCTTGACGAAGTATTACATTTCCTTATATAGATTTCATTACTACAAGACCATGGTCCACATACTATGGATCCAACAAAATAATAAAATAACACCCAATACCTGTTACAAAATGAGGGGCTTTGACCCACCCCAAAGCCCCTAATCATCATGCGGTAAACATAACTTCATGGGCTCTATGTGCTACACTCCTCAAAATGTAGATTCTTTGACCAAAACTAGACCAACTTGGGCTGCACCCAATAGGCCCCCAACACTCACATGTCACCCATCCAGAGTCACTCAACTATGATGCCATTGATCTTCGTTGCAATACCATTGTAGAATGTGTTGTACTACTGGACTATTTTTGCTACTTGTTTCTCCTCTTAGCACACCTCCTCGAGTAATGCCTTTGTAGTTGGACCAATAGTCCTTTGCAGTATTTCTTTCTACCTTTCCTTTAGCTGCTTGAGCCTTCCATCCACTATCTACAAAAGTTGGAGGGCCTCATCTTGCCATGGATGAGTCCTCGCTTGCAAGATATGCTCCTTCCTCCAAGGATCTTCTATCTATGTTTGGAGATTATTTCCTTCAATAATGATGGAAAGCCTCTACGAGACTAGTGGGGTCTTCGTAATTGCCAGGATCTCTTCCTATTACTTCTGCTTCACCTGTATCCCCTCCTCGATCTTCTGAATGTTTGGATCCTCCTAGAGTGAGGTCCAAATCTTCATAGTGTGATTAAGTAATTTTCCAAAGTCTTCTAGTGTGTCAAAGATGCCTTTCAAAGCTGATTTTAGGTCCTTATCCATTTGCTCCCATACTTCTGGTGGTGTGGTTGGCTGCAGTCTTATTTGCAGCTTAGAAATATGTACTTCATTGTAAAATTTCATCGATCATATTGTTTGACTCTTTTATTTTAAGGGCGAGCTTCACAATCGTCTCTACTGGTGGTTCATATTCATGTACCTTCACGTCTGGAACCATGCTACAAGTGTCTGCAATGGATTTTTCCAATTGATTTTGTTGCTTCCATACCTCATCTATTTTCTTAGCCAACTGATCTAGCTCCTTTTTCAGTGAAGCTTTCCCCTTTTCAACCCGACTAGTCCATAGTGAAGTTGGTTGTTCCCACTCTTGTAGCTCAGTTGTTATACTCTGGTAGAATTCATGTAGTACCTTAATCGATAGCATGGAAATGTTCATGTTGACATTGCTCTAGGCTTTAGCTCATTCCTTTCCCTCTGGTGCTTTGAACTGTAGTGCTCCAGCTGACACCCTCAAGATCCTACACCAAATGTTGTCTTTATTAATCACTCTACATGTAGTGGCTAAATCTTGTACTCTAGTTATCTTGTTGTCTGTGGTAGTTCCTTCAACTCTGCAATGCCCTGCTGAACCTTAGCCAAGATTGTTCTATAGCAATCATCAATTTTGTCCCAAGTTTCTACTCTTACCTCTTGGACCTTTTCCCCAACCTCATTGATGTCCCGATTAGTGAAGACAAGTGGTATGAAACCCCTATATTTGTCTGCCGCCTTCTTTTTCCTGATGCATGGACTGATTCTTGTAGGTGCTCTCTTTTTAATCATGAATGGTAACTCCTCTAGTACTCCTTCATTAATGAGGGGTTCCTGAGTACCATGTTCATGTTTTGTCTCTATATCTTCCATGCCTTGTTCTCTTTCTGTATCCTTTCCACTTGAACCTGCATCCTATGGAGTACCCTTCTCTATTCCAACATCTTCACTGGGTGGAGTCGTCCACTCTGTTGACCAATGTTGTACTACTATGAGTAAGTCATCCTCGGTTTCTAAATATGGAAATGGGTGTCATGTTCTTGTCGGGTCCTTCCATGCATTCACATAGACTCGATGGAAGCCTACTTTAAAGTTTGCGATGGTGCAGTATTTCCTATATAGACTAGGTGACAAACTTGGGTGTTGATTCCCCACCATGTGTAAATCCATCGATAATATTATGAAGAAAATGCTATTTTCCATCACACGCAATAGCTCCTTAGTATAACGAAGGAAGGAAGACTTCGCTGCTTCACAAACATATGGTTCGATAGGAGGAAACAACGAGTTCTCTGACTCCTTCCATGCAATTAGTGTGATCATGATGATTAACCACGCATAATGAAATGCCTTCCCTTCCTCCTACGCCTCCCTGTAGTCTTCCAAAAACTGTTTACAAAAATAGGTGACCCAGTTAAACTAGACCCCAATGCTACACTGTGTAGCCAAAGAAACCACGGCTGTGGAAGCCTCGTTTTCCCTACACTTCCACATGATATTTCCTACCAAGATGTGCATCGTGAAGTGCACCCCTTGGTCGCTAACAGAGTTGATATCGTATCTACACAATTTCTTGACAATTCTAAACTTATCCTTCATTGTTTGTGCCATATCCTTGTCTTGATTCTTGCCCAAAAATTCTTCTGTGAGGTCTTTTCCTTGGTGAGGCAATCCTGTAATATTTTTGATCAAAATTTTATCTATTGGGATCCTAGTCCCTAGCTTGAGTCATCCATCATGTACTAATGTGAGAAGATGTCACACATAAGCTGTATTAGATGTGCTTGTACTGAAGCGTGGCGTAAGTAGCATATTTAATCGGCCTTCTCTCTACAACCATGCAACCCACTGGTGCAACTCCAACCTTGTAACTCCACTTTATGGGTATAATACCCATTCTAGGTATCTACTTGGTTCAAACTGTGGGTATTTTCTCTGATCATTGAAATCCCATTCCTCCATCTTTAGCTATGTGATCTTCCCCAACACTTCACCATCAAACGACACTTCCTCCAGTAGCAATCGTGTGAACATGCCAAACTTTATATCTTTTGGATCCTTGACCAACTTGGTGCTCTTTTTCGTTGATGGCATGTAAGGTGGGAGCACAAAGGGAATTTTTTCTCCGTCTCTCTCTCTCCATCTGATGCACCTTAGCCTCTTCCTCACTATCATGAATCTCTTGCGGTTCCTTATGCTAGATTGGTTTCTTTCCCTTCTACGCAGGTTTCTTTCTCTTTTCCTCCTTGTTCTTTATTCATACTTCCTTCTATGTCTTCTTCCTCGAAGATGTCCTCAGTTCTATCCCAAATACCTCAGCTGGCCTATTTTCTTGTTTCTTTTGTAGCTATGCTTCTTTGGGTATCTTCTTTCTGGATGACCTCATGCACCTTGGGGACATGGGTACACTTGTTGTTGCAGTTTGACTAGCCTGGGCTTCCATGACTCCTGCTAGCCCTTTCTTTGCAAATTCTCTAGAAATTTCCTTAAATCTTCTCTCAAACATGCAGTAGCTCATTTTTGTCACACTTAGTTCCAACTTCTCAAATTCTCTAGAAAAAATTGTGTAAAATGTGGCTCAAGATATGGTTTTTATAATGAATTTTAATTTCCAACCCCATGATTGACTAAGATATTTCTCATTCAATGTATATATGGTGATAGATTCAGTCAGCTGTGCTTCATAAATGCATTTCTGCCGCGCCCTTTAACAAAAACTTCGTTTTAACAATAGATTTTTCCTCCCAACGGTCATATTTCCATCCAACTTCGATGAACATTCCCTTGTGGCATAGTCATCCTTTCCTTGTTGCAGTTCCTTCGGACTTCGTCATATTCCTTAGTATCACACAGTAATCTCCCTTCACCGAAGTCCCTTTCTGCAAAGTAGTTTATAGTCTCTTGCCCACTTTCAATTGCAGGTGGTACTAAGACTTTCTTCCCTTCATTTTTTAGTGCGAATTTCCAGGGATAGAATCATCCCTATATACTTTCAATCTGCTACCAATCACTCATCATGGAATCAGCTATCCATTTAACTTTGCAAGTTGAATTGCACCACCGTCAGATATGTACTTGATGATATATGGTCCTAACCAATGCGCTTTAAATTTTCCTGGGAACTTCATGAATTTTTTGTCATATAATAGTACAAGATCTCATTCCCTGAATGTCTTCTTCTTGATGTGCCTATCATGCCAGGCCTTCTCCCTTGTTTTTTGCACTTGCTGATGGAACCTTGCTATGAACCTATCTTCTTCTAGAGCTAGAAACTATGACATCCTTTCCTTCATAATGTCAGGGTATTCCATATCTGTTGCAATCCTCAAACTTTGTGCAATGTATTCCATAGGAATAATTTCCTCTTGTCCATATACCAACCTAAAAGGTGGTTGCCCTGTCAATTTCTTTCATGTTGTCCTGTATGCCCACAACACCATTGGAATCCTCAAATCCCTATCATCTTTGTTCACATTTCATACCTTGGTCAATGCATTCTCTAGAATCATATTGAAAGCTTCCACTATTCCATTTCTCTAAGGATGATAAGGAGCGCTCTTCTAGTGGTAAACATGAAATTCCTCAGTCAATGCTTCAATGATCTTATTCAACAAGTGTGTCCCTTGGTCACTCATTAGAATCCTTGGGAAATCAAATCTGGACAATATATATTCAAAGATGAGCTTCATAGTAGTTTTTTTGTTGCAATCCTTCACTCATTGTGCTTCGGTCCATCTTGTCAAATAATCGATTCTAGTGATTATATACATTGCACTAGTCCTTTTCCCTGGTGGACTGATAGATATAACAAAGTCAATAGCCCATTTATCAAAAGCCTGCAAAGTTTCCTGTGGTAATAGTGGCATCCCATCTCTCTTATGTGGCTTCCCTGTACTTTGACATACATCACGTGATTGAAAAAATTCTTTTGCATCCTTATGTATTGTGGGCTGCCATAACCCAACTCTCAATATTTTCTATGCGGTGGCCTTTCCTCCATAATGTCCACTTGCAACTCCTCCATGATACTCTATTAGAATACTCTGTCTTTCATGTTCAAGGATTTATCTACACAATATTTCATCCAGCCCCATTTTGTATAAGTGTCCAACAATCAACGAGAAATTAGCTGCTCTGACTACCAACTCCTCCTTTTGCTTCTTAGTGTACTCCGTGGGCACCATTCATGTAGCTAGAAACTAAATAACATCCACAAAGTGATCATCTATGACTTTGATTGTGAATGACTGCACATTAGGTAGGTTATAGTATATACGTGTGGGTTCTTCTCCTATCTCTATCCTTGATATATGATCAAGCCTAACATTCAATGTTCTTGGCTTCACTGCAACCTTGAAGTCATACTCCTGGAACAATAACAACCATCGACATATTTTCCCTCCTAAAATAGGCTTATTCACCAAATATTTCAGTGCAAAGTGATCAATAAACATCTTGAAATGCGCTCCCAACAAATAGTGTCTGAACTTATGTAATGCATATACCATAGCTAACCCCTCTCTTTCTATTGTTCTATAATTCTTCTTAGCCTTGGACAATTTCTCCTACTCCTGGCTACGCTAGTAATATACCCAATGCTATGCAAGATGCATCAACATGCACATGAAACTCCTTATTCAAGTGAAGGAAAATCGGAATAGGCACTGTCACCATATTCTATTTTAGTACATCCAAACTTTTCTAGCACTCTTCGATCCACTGAAAATTCACATCTTTCTTTAGCAATTTCTCCATCGGCACAGTTATATGCATATACCCCTTCATAAACTTTTTGTAATAGCCAGTGTGTCCCAGTGTTGTGTACAATTGTCTTACTACTTTCGGTGTTGGCAAGTTCACAATAATTGTGATCTTCGCAAGATCCACCATTAATCCCTTCTTACAAACTACATGTCCCAACAAGATACCAAATGGTACACAGAAGACACACTTTTCTAAGTTCAATGATATCTAGTATTGTTTACATGTATCAAGCATCAACCTCAAGCTCATCACATGCTTCTTAAATATCCCAAAGACTATCCAATTGTTGAAGTAAACTTCCAAAAAATTGTGTATATTTTCTTTGAAGGTTACAACTACAACTCTAGAAAATACGACGAGAGCATTATTCAGACCAAAAGGCATCATTGTGTATTGGTAAGAGGCCCATTCTATAGCAAAGGTTTTTTTATGTCTATCCTCTCACACAATTATGATCTGATGGTACCCCAAAAAGCCATCTGTGAAAGAATAGACCTCTTGTCCTCCTACATTGTCCAATACTTCGTCTATAAATGGTGTAGGGAAGGGGTCATGCAGACATGCATCATTCAATTTTCTCAAGTCCACACAAATCCTGATTTCCACTTTTTCCTTCTTTTCCTAAACCACTATGGGAATTATCCATTCAAACTCTTCAACAGGTTCAATGATCCCAACTACTATCATCTTGTCTAATTCCTCCTTCACCTTTTCCTTATATTTTAGATTAAGTCTATAAGGTCTCTGCTCGACAGGCTTCACATCGGGTTTCAGAGGAATATTCATAACTCCCAAGTCTCATAATATTCCCTTCATATCTAAGAAATTAGTGGGAAACAACTCCTGGTACTCATACAAAATATCTGTTATCTTGTTGACTGTGTCTTCATCCCAGTAATATCCTACCATTTCAAACTTCGACTCATCCTCTGATCCTATATTCACCCTCTTTGTCTTTAGTGGCTTTGTTATATGAGCCATCTCTATTCTACGTCCATTCACTTCACAGTGACCTTCAGATTTTGGGATGTCGATATTGCGAGGATCTTCCTCCTCTTCTATAGTGATATTGTAGCATTCCATTACATTCCATAATTGCGTGGCCCAATTAGGTTTCCATGTACATGGAACTTCATTTTCAAAAATCTTCTTCTTAACTATCTGAAGGGTTGCATCTATATGTGGACAATCATCTTCAAAGCCAAATGTCATTATAAATCCATCAACCATCTCTGCCTAGCTCATAGTACCATGTCACAATTCTGTTTCCAAATACCAAGTCTGAGGAATTGTCTCAAAGGTATGGATGTAACCATGCACCCATTCTTCTCGCGGAATTTCTTTCCATGTTGTCATACAAAGTTGTATGTGTTCTCTAGGATCAGTTTGACCATAATACTTATCTTCGAGTTCTATTTCTTCTTGACCAAACCTTTCCCACATCAATATTCAACATTGTTTCCAATCTCCTATGTTCCTCTTATGTGTACCCCACCATCTAGCAGGAGTATCTCTTAGGGCTAGATCCCGAGCTAAAACCCTTTGAAATTCTCGCACCTATCTTTCATAATGTCTAGAGAAAGTATTGACATTACCCAAACCATCATAAAAAGGTAAATCACATACATCTACTGTCATACAACACACTTCTTTAGTGATCCTTGCACATCACCTTGTAGACACTTCATGTAACCTATTTTCCTAGTTTTTTAATTCCTCTTCTGAATCTGAAGTGCAGAAAATGTCTTGCTCCCAACCCAATTTTTCATTTGCAGTAGGGTTGATGCATTCTTCTCTTTTTGTTGTTATCTGATAAATGTCGTCTATGTCACCTACGTTGTACTCCTCTTTAACATGTTCAGTATACCTCTCCCCCTATGATGGATCTAATGGAACGATTACTCTCACATTGTTGCTTTCAAATATTATTTTCCTTTTCTTCAATCTAATTATAGCCATGTTAGAAAATGCCCAATCCAATCCAAGCAACACATGATAGGGAGTACTATCATCCACAATTTCAATCACTTCAAAGTCAGTAGTAGTGCACACTCCTTCAATGTCTACCACGATACCTGACAACCTTCCTAGAGGAACAATCTTCTATTGGTTCACCACCTTCAGCTAGATCGATGACCATTGCAACTTCATTTTACCCATCTATTCCCAATTCTACTTCGAAAAGACATTGGCATCAGATCCTAGATCTAGGATAACCTAATCCATGTCATATTCTCCAATATGTGTAGTAAGCCTCATTTCTTTCCCAATTCTCTTCTTGCATCGATGTAGGTTGTTTACTGCATGCATCTCACTTGGTGGCACTTCCTTAGAAGCACAAGAGTTTATCAGTTCTTTCAATCCCTCCACAACTATCTAGTTTCTTAACAACTTCATGCAAGTGTTTAGAAATGACTTCAAAATATCCGGATCCACATCTTCTTCCATAGCTGGTACTATCCCGTAGTTATTCTTTTGTGTTGGCTGCATGGTAGAGGTCGAAGCCCCATCATCCATAAAGCTTTGCCTCGCCTCCACAAATACTTTCTTTACCTTATGAATATCAAATGTAGGAGCTTTTTCAGTATTTTTTCTTACCCATGTAGATTCAGCTTCCTTTTTCCCATTGGCTTTATCATTTCCAGTAGTATCTTCACTTCTTGTTACAATGTCGATGCGCGGTTGATCCTCCCTTGACTTAGTGCTCATTATTTTAAGATTTGTTGCCGGCTTCTGGTTCCTTTTCTCATGTATCTTCACGATAAGGACGGGACATTCTTCTATCACATGATCAAAAGACTTATAGTAGCTATAGGTTGTTGTAGGGTTCTAATAGTCTCTTGCAAAGTGCCCTGTCTATTCACAGTTATAACAGATAATCTAGCCACATCCTCAACCAGATCCTCCTCCTCGTCCTCATGCTCATTCTTGGAAACCTCCTTGGTCAACATTCTGGCTCGTCTCCTCGTGTGTATGTCCTTCAGCTTGCAGTCCATCATCAAGTCATAACTTCAACAATTTCTTTCATCATGGCCTACTGATTTAAAAAAATTGCGAAATAGTTTCTTTGGGGTTTGTATGTACTTTTGTAATAAATATAAATATTTAGAGCGATGTTGCCCTCTTGTTCTACAAATCGCACACCACAAACTTGATCCTGGGTTCACTAGATTAGCTGCTCCAGTTTCCTAGTAATGTCTGAACGTAGGGAACTGATCCTTATAGTGGCCCTTTGCTTTTCATTTTTTGCACTATACTTCTGATCTGGTCTCTTTACCTTTATTGGGATCTTGATATTCCAAGGTCAAACTTACTAGCTGGATATGAATATGCTATACTCCTACATGAGTATCTCTGATCGGTGAAGCTTCCAGCTTCATCGCAATATCTAATGCTTCAGCTTGAGTCACGATCTTCTACTGTGTCAAGGGTAACCTGATATGTGGTAGTAGCTCAGCTATAAACCACTCCATATGTTTTTTCGGAGGTATGTTAAAGCTCACTTGTCCCATTAATACCTTGAATCGTTGATCCAACTCCCACAGAGACTTAGTAGCTAACTATTTGATCTCCTTCAACTTTGTAATGCACTGTGACTCTGACTTCGACTTCCTGAATTTTGATACCAGTGCTTTCTTGATATCAGCTAACGAAGAATCCAGGTTAGTCATAGAGTAATTCATGTATCATGTTAGTGCTCTTTCTCGCAATATCTTGATAAGCTGCACCTTCGTTACATCTCCATCAACAATCTATCTTGCTTTCCATATTGCATCAACTACAAACTAGAACTGGCTAGGATACTCTGATCCAAGTCCTTTAAATATAGGTAACTTAATGTCATCGACCAATTTTCTTCTTGGGGGTTAGGGGGAGTAGGGGAATTATGGGGAGGGGGATGGGGGTAAGAGGAGTAGATGGATGGGGAATCCCAAAGACACCCTGATTTTTGTCAACGCCTAAGTTCAATGCACCTTCAAGATGGGAGGGGGAATATTGTGGGGTTTTAGGGTTACTTCCTTCTTCTTCACTCTCAGACCCACCTAACAAGGGACTATAGCCAGTCTCAATAAATTTCTTTGGTATGTGCTCTACTCTATATTGCTTCCCACTTCGTGTAGATCCTGGTTCAAACTTATTCCTTCTTCACCCAAAAACTAATCTGTTTGCATTTGTAGTATGCCCTTTTCACATAAAATCATTTTAATCCACAGTTTCATAGAGTTCATATACTTACCTCGCAGACCCTTGAAAGATCCTCGTTGAGCTTCATTGTAATATATTGTCGTGTCTATTGTGAATTCAATGATAAATCCTCCCAAAATTCTATCGATGCAGAAATCAACAACTATTGAGATACTGTTATTGACGTACTTGAGTGATTGTATCAATACAAAATTCCACTCCTTAGGTTCATCTCCCTTAAAACAAGTCTTATGCTCAGTCAACTTTGATACCCACTCATACAGTTCAATGTGAAATGAACCAAAGAATATTTCGTATTGTTTTTCGAAGATATACTTCTGCAACCAGCTTTTAGTTGACAATCGTGGATTTTTTTTCTCTTGAACTGGAAATTCTCACTCTTTTGGTTCAACCCACTCTTGGATTTTGTTCTTCAATGGATGCCAAAACATATCCCTCAAACAAATCATCGTTCCGGTGATAGAACCATTTTTTGGCTCAAGGGGGCTCGGACCCATGTTCAAAGTGTACTGCGCACCAACAAAACCTTCAACTAGTGGCCCTTTTGGCAACGACCTACAAGCAGATCACAGTCTCACCCGAAGCGGTTATGGGAGGTTGCAAAACTAGGTGTCTGAAACTAGTGGAATATGTTTGTTATGGTGCATGTGTGTTTACTTATGCCTTGGAACTATCTACAACTTCGCATGCATAAATAACTTCGCGCTATTGATTTATTGCCCATATTTGCACTTATTGCATAAACATATCAAAAAATAATATAAAATGTATTTTTTTGCATAATTTAGTAAAAAACATGCATAACAATATGTATAAACATAGATACATAATATTTTGTCGAAATTTCTTCTTATTTTATTAAGATAGATCTTCAATTCATACAACTTCTTCGACCTACACACCAAGCTTTAAGTGGTCTATGCACTCAGCTGCAAACTCTTCAAGGCCTCCGCACACTCAGTTGTAGAGCCTTCTCTTAAAGTCAAAAATACAAACTAAAGACAGAAGATATCAATGATTCATCTATGACTTCCTTACTATATTACTATCCTCTACAAAGTATTACATTTCCTTATATAGATTTCATTACTACAATACCATGGTCCACATACCATGGATCCAACAAAACAATGAAATAACACCCAATACTCACTACAAAATGAGGAGCATTGGCCCACCCCAAATCCCCTAAACATCGCACAGTAATGCAACTTCGAAGACTCTATGCGGTCCACTCCTTAAAATGTAGATTCTTTGACCAAAATTAGACCAAGTTGGGTTGCACCCAACAAGAGGTCTCATACTTATCTAATAATTGCTAAGAAGTATTGAGGCTTTATCACAACAGTGGAATTATCATCTTTTAGGCCATATATTCATTGTACATTCATTTACTAATCAAAACATGATGAGAGCCATAAATCATCACTGTCATAAAACATGCACATAACCAACATATAAACCACATGAATAATAAGGATACAACAACCATAGAATCGACATATGAACCAATATATTTACACATAAAATACCAAGTAGAAGGAATGTTTATTAATGAATGCATAGGTTGACCATGTATGGTATTTCCACGAACCAACCAAACATAGACTAGGTTGAACCAAATCTTTCTTTCAGCTAGTCAACCCCGTGCTATATTCCAAGCATGACTGTGGGATCTCATTGAAAACAAACAAAAAATAAAAAACATGGCTTCCAGAGGCCAAACCCTGTCAATCCTCAACTAGTGATTCTACCTTATAGTCCGACATCACTAACCATCACTGGATGGGTCTCTACCTAAGTTGTCTAGGGCTGCAGAGAATTTGTACAACCAAGGCTCCAAGACTAGTAACTCAACCCACCAAGGGCTCCAGATATTTTGTCCAACCAAGGCTAAAGGAATAGTAACTCAACTCAAGCTATTACAGGGCTTAAGAGAATTTGTCCAACCAAGGCTTCGGAAATTAATAACTCAACCCATAACCAAAGGAACATGAGAACCAACCAGAAAATAAAAGTAAAACCCACAACACCATGGCTATCCAAGAAATATAAAGGCTAATAAAATCCACCATCAATCCAGGCATTCCTCCATGCCAATGAAAGATGATAACTAAGAAACCACATGCATGTTCCATGCATGCCAAAAATAGCAAGGAAATCATATATGCAACTCAATACCTGCAAAGAAATCCCATTGTAGTTGTTGATCTCGATGTCCTCTTGCTCTTTCCTACTTTTTCTTTCCTTTTTGCTTAAATCCCAAGTATGCCACACCTCTAAGAGTTCTCCAAGAAAACTTTAAGTTTCCAAGAGTATAAGAGAGAGAGAATAGAGAGAGCTCCAAAAATGAACTGATAAAAATCAGCGAACTCATCCTCAGAAGCCTTTTTATGAATGTGGCCTATACTTCTTCAAATTTCCATTATTTTCCTTCATTTTCCTCTTGACATGCAATTTGTGACCTTTCACCTTCATTTTCTCCTAATTTCCATTATTCTCATAAATAAAATGCCAATTAATGCCTCATGCCTTTCCAAATTATTTTCCATTTCCTTTCCCAATTTCCTTAGCCATTAATTAATCACAAGTGGTCCCATCACTATGCTTTTGCCCAACATTCAGCTTGGAATAAGTGTCCAATCACCATGGTTATTATTTTTCCTTTATTAACTTTATTACATGGAGTTTTCACCAAGGTTATTACACAAACAACTCTTAAAATTTTCAAAACCATATAGCTCTTAAAATAATCATGGGGAAAGCATATGGAGCACACCAGTCATTGTCTCATCCATCAGCAACTCAAGTTGTGAGTTGTTGCATCATTGGACAAGGGATATCCACTACATATCTCGCATTGGTTATGGCTTTGATATCATTTGGAAATGGTAGGCACTATACAACAGGATAGATCAAGTACAAATGTTTGAACCATTCCATTTTCCATTAAATGTGATAGAGAACCCTAAATATGGTAGTAATTAGTAAGTGTGAAAGGGTAAAAAAAATTATATAATAAGAAGTCACTCTTGAAATCGGATACATTAATGTAGGGGCAAGTCATTAGATCAAAATTTTTAATTAAATATGATTAATCTATCCCCAAACACATTAATATTATTAAATGTGAGATTTGATCAAACACATTAATTATAAAAGGTATTGCCATTTTTTTTAAACAAACTTTTAAACTGAAACATTGCAAACATTGCAATTATTTGCTTCACATAAACTTTGTTATATTGATTTAGGTATAACACATGTTATGAAAGTATATTTTAAATCATGAAATTACCTATTCCAATCACTGTAAGAATAGAACCATAATTTTTTTATAGTTCGAACCTAACCTCAAAGTTTAACTGCATTTAGTATGGTAAAGTCATAAGATTCATCTCTAAAGTTGTGAGTTGATAAAAAAGTGGAAAGCTACCAAAATCATTTGCACATGATGAACATTAACAGGGTCCTTCCTAATTCACAATAATGTAATGTTTCAAACGTTGGTGGGAAAATTAAACTTGAAAAATCAAACTACAAGATGAAATCAAAGCGAAATTGAAAAGAAAATCACCTACCCATGATGAACATTACGAGGGGCCTTCCAGATTACGAGCATGTAATGTTTCAAAATTTGATGGGAAGATTCTACCTGTAAAATCAAATCATAGGATAAAATCAAGGAGAAGCGAAAATGAAATTGAATGCCACGAAATTGTATTCTCATACTTAGAATTTAGTCGCCAGGCAGACCTTGAACGTAGACTTGGCCATTGGTTAATAGCATGAGCGCTCAAGTTTGATTAGAAGTCTGCTAGTGCTTGTGTGGATGGAACCTGCTGGTTAAAAGTCGAGAGGCAATTTGTGACCTCCTTTAGAAAGTTGGAGAGTCTAGTTCATAATTGCTCCGATCAGCTTAATACGTGGCAAAATAAATGATATTTAAACTAAATTTGTTATTCTTTGGTTGGAAACTGAAAATCCATTAAAACAATTTTCATATAATTTGTTAGATGGTGTATAAGATTAAGAATATTCTATCGAAATCAAATCTTACCCATCCATTTATTAAAAAATCAAAACTGTTCAAGCCCACATCCAAAAGTTGAAATAGTTATCCCTATTAGCGTAAATATTAAATTCTAATGAGAATGACATTTTTTAATAATTGCTTAACTTATTATTTATCATTATATTGTTCTCAAGAAAACGTTCGCGTACCTATTTTATTAATATAATTTATTTATTTTTAATTATTTTTAACGTTGAAAGAATAAAAACAATATTAAAAAAATAGTTTATATTTTATATGAAAAATATATTTATATTAGTTCTCAAGGAACTCCTAGGATATCAAGACTCGCAATTATTATAAATATAGGTAGTCCAACTAATAAAGGAAATGGTTTTTCTCGCCAAAATTAGGCACTTTCTAGTGATATTGTGATTTCCTGTTGTTTAAAATGCACTTTTAAATCCATAAATGGATTCAATATCATGAAAAACCCTCTAGTCACTTGAACTTGGTAAATTAAACAACTTAAACTTATTCTTCTGAAATATATCTATCATATTCTGGACAAAATTGACTAAAAAAATGCTCAAAAAAGTAATTATTTTAGACTACCTCATAAAGATATTGTTGACACCTAATCCTCAGCGATTGGTAGAATTTGAATGTGAACAGTCATCAAGAAGATGAACTGAATGATCATATTCATGTATATAATAGATAGCTACCTAATGGAATACATGAATCAGTTTTTCTGGAGTTACTCCTGGCCTAACATGGTATCAGAGCACATGTCCCAGGTTCTTTTTTTAGCCTTGCCTTGTAACTCCTCTATCCACTGCCTTCTGTCCTCTATCCACTGCCTTCTGACATTGAAACCCATGATTTTTTGAAACGCTGCCCGAACAGTTGTGCTATGCGTATCAGAGCCTGAACAGTTGTGTTTTGAAAACGCTGGTTAATGCCTGTAGGAGAACGCTGCCTGAACAGTTGTGTTTTGAAAACGCTGGTTAATGCCTGCAGGAGAACGCTGCCTGAACAGTTGTGCTATGCGTATGAGAGCTGCTTATTTGAAACGCTGTTTAAAATTATTGAAACGCTGGTTAACGCCGTGGTATGAGAGATGCCTGATATCTAAAACGTTGTTTTGAAGCTGCCTGTTTTGAAACGTTGTTTTGAAGCTGCCTGTTTTGAAACGTTGTTTTGAAGCTGCCTGATATTGAAACGCTGTTTTGAAGCTGCCTGTTTTGAAACTCTGTTTTGAAAATTCTGTGGTATACGATCCAATAAATGTTTTGAAGCTGCCTGATATCTAATGTTTTAAATGCTGCCTGATACGTTTTTAATGGTATGGTGAATGATATAAGGCGCCGTGCATTGTAGTTCACGTTAAAGTGAATATTTCATTCACCCATATTCTCTTCCAAGCCTTCACGTTAAAGTAAATAAGTCAAAGCCTCTTTGGTTTAAGTGAATTCGTATCCCTTGTTTTGAGTTTGTTATTATAAGGAATATAAGGGAAGTGTGGTGCTATATAAATTATTATGGTTATTGAGGAGTTTTGGGAAGTTGGTGCTGTAAAAATATATATATATTGAATGGTTTTTTAAAATAAGAAAAGGGGGAGGTGTTATGAAGGATATTTTACAGAGACATTGGAAGAAAATATAGTACATAAAGACTTTGAAATCTTTTTACCCCTTTGAGAACAATTTGACTGTGTAGCAGCAGAAGTTTTTTTTTCTTCATAAGAGCAAACTTTTTGCCATCAGAAGTATTAGTCTATCAGAAAAAGTTTTTTATCAGCAGAAGTAATTTTTTTATAGAATGCATTCAATCATCTCTATGATAGGATTAGTTCTCACTGGCAAGGAGAACTATCCTGACTGGTCCCGGATGATACAACACACCCTCATCTTCAATGAGTTGTGGA
>APFE031011856.1:93288-105073 GCA_000404065.3 Pinus taeda | reverse complement strand
CCACTCATGATTGACAACACCTCTGCAATAAAGTTGGCCAAGAACCCAAAGTTCCATGATCGTACAAAGCACATCAATACTAAATATCATCTGATCTGACATCATGTTGAGGCCAAAAGAATCCATCTCCGTCATTGTTCCACAAATGAGCAAATTGCAGACATCTTCACCAAATCGCTTGGAAGAGAAAAGCTTGAAAGATTCAGAACGATGCTTGGACTCACCAACATCCCTTCAGATTAAGGGGGAGAATGTTGACACCTAATCCTCAGCGATTGGGAGAATTTGAATGTGAACAGTCATCAAGAAGATGAACTGAACGATCACATTCATGTATATAATAGATAGCTACCTAATGGAATACATGAATCAGTTTTTATGGAGTTACTCCTGGCCTGACAGATATAATCATTAAGGACTTAAGAATATCAGATGTGAGAATTGAACCCTAACTTTATTTCTCCCAACCATAGAAACAACAACAAATTTAAAGAAAAAAAACTAATATATCAAAACTTATATTTTATTTTTTTTGTATCCCAAAGCTCACGTGAGATGTAGCTACTAGTAAACTTCTAAGATTCAAAACTGAGGGGTTTTGAGCTATGGATCTCTCAGTTTTCTCAAGACTCATATTACTTCGATCACCAATTTGGTTTCCCCCTGGTATTCCTTAATTATTTTAAACGTATTGCAAAACACATTAAATATGGCACACTATACCCATATATCAAAGGAAAAACTATTTCATAAATGATTCAATCTTTCCTTTGCCAATGCATGCTAATATATCAAAAATATATTTTGATAATAATAAAAAAAAAATCCTGAGAAAATAAATTGTAGTTTCTATTTTAGTGCAAAATTGACTATACATTCCAAAACTAAATTGACCTCATCATAATCAACTAATTAACTTCTTCAATACTATAATACTTTTTTTCTATGTTTTAATAACAATTTTATAAACATTGAATTGATAAAGAATATTTTTCATTAATCTTGTTTAGGTAGTCTTGATCTCATTATGAACATATCTCTATTGAGATAGAAGTGATAAGAGGAGACTTATAATGATCTATTTGTGATTTGTGAGATGTAAAGAAACTCTTACACATAGAATCTTAAGTGTTTAGATGATTATGATACATATTTACATTTACATACTTCGAAGTAATGCTTCCATGCATGTTATGTTGGCATTGATGTGTGTTGCATTGTTGTAGATGTGTTGTTGGTTAGCATTGATGTGTGTTGCATTGTTGCAGATGTGTTGTTGATTAACATTGATATCAACCTCGTTGGTTGGGTTGCAAGTGTGTTGCTAGTTGGCATTGATGTCAACCTAGTTTCTTGGGTTGCAGGTGTGTTGGATATGCATGTGTATTTGTGGTTACAGATAGCTTGTGTATGGATGATGTATAGATGGTCCTTGGCATGTCTATTAGCTTGGAATAGCTTCAAGATGAGATGGATGGTCCTTTGCATGTCTACTAGCTTGGACTAGCTTGAAGATAATGATGATCTCCTTGATCATGTTGCTGCATACAGATGTTAGTGGTTGCTACAAGAGTTCGAGTTGAGGAGTCTTATTGATCGGTCTCCATGTCCCTGATTATATATTTCATGTTGATGATATAATAATTTGGGCTTAGAGAGGATCTACATGTGTTAGTGGATTCTTTAGATGGTTGTAAAGGTGTTGGAAGGTGTTGGAGGATGTATGACATGTTCAGGAGCTTCATACTATTGGCAGATATATTGTGGAGAAGTTTGATAGCCAGATATTTAGTTTAGTTGTTCGTTGGCATCCTAGTCAACCTAGTTTGACTTGTGATGATGTTGGTGATATTGAAGTGACTTGATGAATTGTTGCAAAGGTTCTAGACACTTCCAAAGGTCCTACAAAATCTTGTTAATCTTTGGAAGAAGTTTGAGTAGTTTCTGAGTAAATTTGACTAAGTTTTGACCATCCTTAGCCCCACTTGCATGCTTGCTAAGTCATGGGAGCGGTTGAAAAGCTCCAGTCGCATGGAACCAAGCCTATGGGAGAAACTGAGGACTTCCAGTCACATGAAGGTTATGTTATGAGAGATACTAGGTTTTTTTCATGAGTTTTCTCCACATTCCTCGCGCTTCCAGGCTAATTTTGGTGTTGTGGCAATGTTATTGATCGAAATGTTTCGACATATGGTCATAAACATTTGTGGGCCCTATAGAGGTTGATCAAGTTTGAAGATATCAAAGAGATAGTAGTGTTAGTGGTTGATTTTTTCAAGATATCAACAAAATCTGAAGCATGTGAAAAGGATTGTCGAGTGATCCATAACTTGTAGCATGTACTAAGTTACTCAACATAGAAAATTGATAAATAGAGGAAGGCTTTGAGTCTATTTGGTGGGTTTTTTTAGAGTGTGAGAGAATACTATTGTTGGGGCATTGTGAGTGAGTATATATTGTTGCAACTACTCACATTGTGTTGTAGATATATTTCAGAGTTGTAAATGAAAAATTCAAAGCTTAATTGAGTTGAAGAGTGGAGAAGAATTAGTAGTAGTGAGCAGAGATTGTTGTGAGTAGAAGAGAAGAAAAATCCATCTCCGAGAAAAGGTTTTGATTTAGATTTGATGAGCTTAATGTTGAAGTTATTGGGTTGTTCATGTTGAGTAGATTGAGACCCTAGTATAAAATATTTATGAAAAGTGGTTTGCATGGAGGAAGTGAAGGTGTGGAGGCTTCACTACAGACAGTGATTTGGAATTCAATAGTAGGAAGATTTTTCTCCATCCAATAGGAGTTGGACATTCCAATGGTAGTTGGGCGAGGATCATTGATTGTGGGAGCTTTCAGTTGATGGCAGTCAGTAGATTCGTGAGAGAATCAAATTTTCGAATTGATAGATACCATTATACTGTAGAGGAAGCCAAGTCTTCCCACTTATGGGTGTAAGCTAATCCATGTAAAATTTGTTCAGCAGATTAATAAAAGAAATGAGCAGCATAGCAACAGGAGGGTGGTTTTATCCCGAAAGGGTTTCCACTAGAAATATTGATGATGTTATGTCTGCATGTTTGTGTTTCTCATGATTATTTCTCATTATTGTTATGATTTGAGTTTATTGATGCTTATATGTTTTAATGAACTAATGTTGTGGATTTCCATGGATATTTGAGTTTGCGGCAAAAGTTTAAATTGATCAAAATGTATATAAAGGACATCACTACTGATTCACCTCCCATCTCAGTAGTGATCATTGTTTCCAAAATTTAGTATCAGAGCTAGTGCTCTTCAGTGAAGCTTGACTTCTTTGAGAGTAGATCATGGATTATGGCCAAAAGCAAGAGGAGGATGTCTCAAAAGACAAAGAATTTGAAGAAGGAAGAAAATCATTCCATTGCAAAAGAAGCTGTGAATTTCAAAATCTCTGTGAAATCATATGTGCCACGAGGTAATATGTTGAAAAAATATTTTAATTACAATTTTGATGATTCTATTAAGGTTGATAGTCAATATGAGAAGATTTTTGTTGTCATTAAGGCTAAATATGAATCAACAATGGTTCTGATCAAGGAATTAGCTACTCAAGTAGATAAACTAACAGCTGCATGTAGAGATCATAAGAAAATGTTGCAGATTTGTGATGAGAAGGAGAAAAATCTCAAGGAGGAGCTCACTACTTTGAGAACCCAACCGATTGATTCAAAAAGAAATGAAGAAATAACGTGCAACAAGCAAAAGGAAAAGAAAGACTATGTAGAAGCACTTGAAAATGTAGTAGAAAATTTGTGAAATAAAATTGAAGAAAAATACCAACAACTTGAAAACATTAATAGCAATATAGTGGAGAGAAAATCTAGCTCTAATATTCAAAGAGGAGATGCAAGTTTAGATGAGAAATTAACAAGGTGCATTCAAAGAATCCTAAAATAAAACTTTTGAGAAGCCATGACAATGTTGAAGAAAAGAGGCAAAAATTTCATCAAAACAAAGGAGAGATTGAAAAGGAGGTTCTATGCCAAGAAAACCATTCACTCCTAGAATTGATAGTAGAAAATTTCAAAGAAGAAATCATAATTCATTCGCTCCTTTGATGAATGAGATTGAATGTTTCAATTGTCATCAATTTAGGCATATAGCATCTTTTTGTAGGACCAAATTGGACATATCCATGCAATAGTTTGGACAACAAATAATAAAATATTCGTTCTAGTAAACAAGTTTATTTAATGGTTTATGTTATTCTTATAACCATTTTTGCCATGAGGCCATTGATTGTCGGTTTAGTACAGTAAATTGGAAATCTAGAATGAGGAACAAAAGATATGATCCTTTGGCTTATTATCTTGGTCATGTAGAATTTTTTAAGTGTCACAACTTTGGACACATGGCCAAGGATTTCCTGATTCCTATATCCATGAGACTGGTTGTACAAAAGCAACAACCAAAGAAACATGCACAACAAAGGAACTGACCAGGAGTTGTGGAAGAAAAAGGAGGAACAATTAGGAAGTTGTGGTATTACCATTTCTTCACATGATGAGGATGATAAGTGGTATATTGATAGTGTATTTTCACATCATATGTAAGCATATAGGAGCATATCTCACTTCCTAAACCAAAAGTGGTCACGTTGTTTTTGAAGGAAGTGAACCGGCAAGAGTATTGCAAAGTGGCAAAACAACCTTGGTGAAAAGATAACCAATGTTGAACATGTGTGACTCATTGAGGGTCTAAAGAACAATATTCTAAGTGTGAACCAAATAGTTGATGGAGGTAAGGAAGTGGTATTCAACTCCAAAGGTTTCTTCATTAGGAAAGAAGGATCAAAGAGGGTAATTACAAGAGGATTCAACACCCTAGATAATGTGTATGTGTTGAAGGGAAGAGTGAAAAGTAAGAAGAGATCACGAGAATACTCTTCCTCATCAGATTCAGAGTAAAAGAGAACAACACATTTTGCAGTCCGCTCTTGCATGTTAGAACTTTTAGATAGAAAAATGGATGTGAGGCCTTCATAGGCTCAGGGGGAGTATATGGCACTCTTTGTTTTTTGCATGCAATTATTTTGTGATGATATTGGTGATTATATATTTGATTATGTTTCTCTTCATGATGAATTTTTGCTATTTTTGTTGTCTCTTCTAAGGTGTGACCAAGAGGAGAGATGACACATGTTTAAGGGGAGCACTTTATATGCTTCCAATATTTTGATGACATTATGGCTCATTGGAGGAGTTGGTTATGCATCTCATGCTATGTTCTCATCAGTTGCAAATGTTTATATTTTGATCATGCATGGATTATATGCTGGATATATGAGTTGACATGCAGTTGGCTTGCATCATGCATTTTCATTTGATGATTTTATGCATGTGTTGATGCCATGGAGATTAGTATGATGATGGTACATGATACTTATATTTTTTAGTATGGTTGTTGATGTGATGTTGCTTCTATCATTGCCTCATTTCTTCTATTAGTTTTTGTTTATCTTGTAGAGATTTATGATTCATATGATTGTTATTGTTGTTGTCATGCAATGCTACGAAGAGCTGATATATTGAGTTGATTGTTGAATTTTTGGTTGATGATGATCATATATGTTGTTGGTTCATGATGTTGTTGATGCATACTATTGTTGGGCCACTATGTATTGTTATGAGCTGACGATTACTACTGCTGGAATATTGATTCATGTTTGATAATTCTGAGAGGCCAATACATGTCTCTTATGTGATTGATATTGACTTTATCTTGTTTCCATAAAGAGGAAATGTGGTTGATCATACTCTCTATGTACTTTCATTTTGACATTGTATTAGACATGCATTGATGAGAAAATTGTGATGATAGCCATGTATGAGAGAGTCTCATTCTTGCATGTTTCATGCATAGTGTTGAGAGTCATGTTTAGCATATGTTGCATAATGAGTCATGAGGATTGATGCAGTTATGCATGGGCTATTAGTAATGTTAGTACAACCATCTATTTCATGTATTATTGATGTATACTCTCACACTTATCATGGAGATGCTATACAGAGTCATGTATACATTGAGAGAGAGTCATGTGAGTCATAATTCAGCCATATATGGGCTTATCGATGTAATTGTACAACCATGTATTATAAAATTTGTAGCCTTGTAATAAGCCTATGAGTCCATGTACTTTTTTGCATATCCTTTGGTCATAGCCATTGGTCCATGTGGAGTAGCATCTTGAATATGGCACTGAGGCATTGATAGCTATGTACATCAATTTATATTCAGCCATGGAGATGCTTGTATGTAGTGGACTATGGTTGATCATATTGTTATCAATTGTCATCATGATTTGCTACTACCATGTCTACATGAAAGAGAAGTCATATCTAGAGAGTCATTATTGTTGGTATATGAGTTTTCTACTTCTAGAGAGTACATTCTAGAGAGGATTTATTTATTGTTGTTGCTTTAGAGTGGTTGGATATATGTTGTTATTGCTATGGAGTTGATTTGAATTGTTGCTACTAGTTGGTCATATTATGTTGTTGTTGCTATATGTTTCCATTTTGGTATGATGTTATTATCATGACATGGATTATGTTGTTGATTGTTGGTGTTGCTTATTTTCATGCTGCTTTCAGAGTGAGAGAGTTTATTTTTTTTATTGATGGGAGAGGCATGATGTTTCTCTAGTGTGTTGTTGATTGGGCGTAGCCCATTTCCAAGGGGAGTTAAGTGCACATATATTCCAATAGGAGTGTTGTTGTTATCCTCAAGTCTTGCACTCCATTATTTATCACCTACATATGTTTTTTGAGTGGATTTATTTTTATTTATGGAGTCCATTGCTTATAGAGGAGATATAGAATGTTGTACTTCACATATTTAGCCCTTTTCTGTTGATGTCAAAGGGGGAGAATGTGCGGATGAAGATCATTTTTCAGATCATTTCTTTCAGATGAGGTTGCCATTAATGTGAGAGGGGGAGATTGTTGGCATTGATATGTGTTTTTGTGTTGCATATATGTCATTGGTTGGCATTAAAGTCAACATGGTTTCTTGTGTTGTAGGTGTGTTGGATATGCATGTGTATATGTGGCTGCAGGTGGCTTGTTCATGGATGATGTAACAACCCTGGTTAAAATTCATGTAAAAATATATAAGACCACGGTCATGGGACTCATATTCCAAGCTAAATGGTGGGGAAAATATTGTAGTGGGTGTTCATTCGGTTTATTATGCCTAAGGAAGTTGGAAAAGGAAATGGAAAAGGCTTTGGAAAGGCATGAGGAATTTATTGGCATTTTATTTATGAAAATAATGGAAATTAGGAGAAAAGGAAGGTGAAAGGTCACAGGTTGCATGTGAGGAGGAAATTGAAGGAACTTAATGAAAAATGAAGAAAATAGAGGCCTCATTGATAAAAAGGATTATGAGGATCAGTGGGCAAGCTTGTTCAGTGTAAACCTTTTGTTAGTTCAATTTTTGGAGCTCTCTCATTATTCTCTCTCTCTCTCTCACTCTTTGACACAAAGAGTTTTCTTGGAGCTCTCTTAGAGGCTGTGGCATACTTGGAGTTTTGGAGAAGGAAGGAAAGGAATAGAAGGAAAGTGCAAGAGGACATCAGGATCAACAATTACAATGGGTTTAGCTTGCAGGTACCGAGTTGCATGTATGTTTTCCTCACTAGTTTTGGCATGCATGGCATATGCATATGGTTTATTGGTCATGATCGATCACTGGAATGGATGATTGCGTAGATTGACAGTGGATTTTCCTATCCTTTCCATTTCTTGGATAGCCATGGTGATTGTAGGTTTATTTCCTTGTTTTGTTTCGGTTGGTTCTCATGTTTCCTTAGATTGGGTTGAGGTACTAGTTCCTGGAGCCTTGGTTGGAAAAACATTCTTGAGCCCTAGTTGAGTTGGGTTTCTAGTCTTGGAGCCTTGGCTGGACAAACACTCTAGATCCCAGTATAATCTATGGCTTGAGTTACTAGTCCTAAAGCCTTGGTTAGAACAAATGCTCTGTAGCCCTGGAAGGCTTGCATAGATACCAATCTCATGATGGTTTTGTGATGTTTTACTGTGAGGTGGAATCAATGTTTGATGGGTTGAGGTGATTGGACTCTGGAAGCCCTGGATGGTTTGGATTGATGCGTTTTATGAGATCCCACATTCATGCTTGGAATATGGCACAGGGGTGAATGGATGAAGAGATATTTGGCTTAGCCATTATATGGTCAGGTAGAAGGTGGTAGACCCATCCTGGGTTTGGATTTTGTATCATCAATATGAGGTTATTTATGCTTGTATTTCTATGATTATTATATTGGTTTATATGTGGATCATATGGCTATGATTTCCTTGGTATTTTTGTTGATATTATTTTGTTTATGTATATGTTTTATGACAGTAACTGTTTATGGCTCTCATCATATTTTTACTTGTAAATGAATGAAAAATTTATCTATGACTTAATGAATGAAATTGCAGCTAATGTGTTGAGGCATCAATGCTTCTTAGTGATTCTCAAATGAGTACAAGACCCCTATTCTTAGATATGTTGTTTACACCTGTAGATTCCATATTTTTTTATATGTTTGACGAAATGCTTGTCATGGCTAGTAGGGGTCCAGTTAAGAGTTTGCTCAAGTATTTGAATTTGCATGATTGTTTTATTTTTATCTTTCTATTCTGAATGTGTCATTCACTTCTAAGCAGTGACCTCGTCTCTGGGCCTGGAAAATTGGCTCAAATCCGAGGGTCGTTGGCATAGCACTAAGAAAAATAGTCCCTAGATGCTAACATGCCTTGTCATGAGAGAGTTTAGACCCTCCTAGATGTTGTCAAGCCCATAGCATGGGAGTTTCTAGAGTTCGAGAGGTCTAAAACCTTCGTGGGACCTAGGGTTGGTTTCTAGAAGTGTTGGGATGGTTTTCAGGGGTCTTGTAGCTGATGTGGAAGGTTTGTATGACGTGTTTCCATTGATTCCATTTTCTTAAGGTCACCTAGGTGTTTGAATCATATCATAATAGCTTCTCGTCACATGTTTACCCTAGTTGGTCGGTTACTTGAGTAGATGTGGGAGGAGGGTGTTACAAAGTGGTATTAGGGCATTGTTCACCCCTTGAACTAGATGGGTGATGTGTTGGTCATGCATTCATTTCGATTGCATAAATGTTCCTTATGCTTGTAGTCCATGTTCTTGTTGCATTTGCATGGTGTTGATCATGGTTGTAGTGAGGTGGGCATGTAGAAGTTGATGATGTTATTGTTCGGATGTGTTAGTCATAAATGCATGTCAGTTGTATATGCATTTGTTATAAATGTTAGTGTCTATATGTTGCTATGCATGTATTGTCATGGTGAAGGTTGTTGTGCATGAGTTCATTGTATGAAATTAGGTCATCATGATGTTGTTAGTTGTTATGATGCTAATGTGTTGGCTTAGATAGAGAAGGAAATGCAAACCATCAAAGTGAAGTTACAACATTAGACCTCGAGGCAAGATAATGTCGTGATACAAGTTTGTATGTTGGGAATGTAGGTATGTAGGTTAAGGATTGTTATATGAATTATGGTTATGTGTATGACTTTCATTCTATTGATGTTATAGTTACATACATGATAGATTCTAGTTGATTAGTGTAGTCATATGCACATGTGTCAGATAGTCATAAGTGATAGTATCTTGTGGTGGTATGCATTGCTATTGTTGTTTTAGGTTAGATAACTTTATTATTATGTTATATGTTGTTGATGAGTATGTTATAGGTTAACATGTTTTTGTTATATGATAGTTAGCTTAATGATTATGTTATATGTTGTTGATGAGTATGTTATAGGTGAACTTGTTGTTGTTATATGATATTTAGCTTGATCGTTAGGTTATATGTTATTGATGAGCATGATGTATAACTTGTTGTTATTATATACTAGTAACTTGATGATTAGGGTTATTACATTAAGATCTTGATGTTATAGGTATCATACTAATTTGGATTATTCTATGAAAATGGTTAAGCTTATGACATTCAGGTATGAATTAATATGTTGTGATATTATGTCATACTAATCTAGACTGACTATGTAGATGTGATTATTATGTATGAATGATAATTGTTTATGATTTCATGATGTGAACACGTTAGTTAGGGACTATTGTGGATATCATGATCTTATTTTTGTTTGAGCTGATGTGTTGTGAAGTTATATCATGCTAACTATATCGATTATGTAGATAAGATAGCCTCCCCTCAGATACATTAAGATATGAGATTTCTTATGTCGTCTAGTTTGTGCTTGAATCCTTGATTATGTCATCTAGTTGATTAATTTAACATGGTATGTTTGCAAGTTGGTTGAATGTTTGATGAATTTCATAATCTAAGTATGTGCTCAAATGATCTTTTTTTAAGATGATTGTACTAACACATATGTGTTGAGACAATTGATATGTACTTGAGTGTAAGTAGGTGATAGTTGTAGCATTATGTATAATGACAATGAGTCGATTATGGATTATGACATGATTGTTAGTCTTGGTAAAGGTTGATTTCAAATTAGTAGATATGTTGCCTTGATCATTGGAGAAGTTGGTTGACATATGTGAGCAGTTGCAAGAAATATGCTTGGTATTAACCTGACAAGGTAACAATTTATGTGTTTATATGACTGACAATTGGGTGATGTGACATACATAGTAAGCCTTGATTGCAACAGGGTAAAAGGGTAAAAGAAAGACATTGGGCAATAATTCCTTTGCTATGTTTGGAAACCCTAATTCCAAACGAATGAGTGCTTTGCATACAGGAAGTATTCTTAACCTTGAATTTGTATGATGTTATGAAGATGTGTGTTATATTCATAAATATGCATTTGATAGGTATAAAAGTTAGTTCTAGTTATGGCTAGATTCGTCAAATATTGGAATCCATTGAGAGATGACATGGATGTGTTTAGTTGCAAACAATGTGCTTGACACGACCAGGTAAGGTAGCTAGTATGTTGTTATGTTTATTTATGCATTGACAGATATGTGTTTATGGCAATATGATGTGGGGACTGCATGACAAAGAGACTGCCATGAAATTATGAAGAAGGCTCAGGGAGCTTTCCTTTGGAAGCATTGGGAACCCATGGGGATTGAGTCATGGTGCTTATTGTCAGTCTTGTCCTTTTCGTCTTTTGTGATTTGTTGCCTTGATTTGTAGCTTTGTTATGTCTAGTGTATGCCCATACTACTTTGTTCACAGTGTCACATTATTATTAGTTTTCATGCTTTTCTTCTTATTTAAATTTTTTCTTTAGTTTTATGTCATGAGGGTCTTGGGAATTAGTTGGGAAAGGGGAAAGTTAATGGAGCTCAAGGAGAGGTGAATGAAACCCAACAGGTGATGTAAGACCTGGTTGAAGCTCAGTGCATGTATAAGGGTACTTGAAGGAAAGCGTATGACAAATAGTTGGATTGTTTGGGTCCATTGAGGTAAATGGACAATGATAGGAAAACCATGAGAAATATAACAGGAAAGGTAAAATGAATGGATTTGAGGCATCTGATGCCTTCGATATCTTGGGAATTGTTGTTCTCGATGTGTGCATCAATAAAGGAAGTTCTCTTAACCCTGGCCTTATGACATATAGTAATTATGTTGTGATCATGATTGATTTATGCTAATGTTTATATGCATATATGTATGTATGTACATTGTTATCTGACAAGGTCATTAGAGATCATCATTGTTTTATGTTGATGTTTATATTTATACATGTCTGTATGTATTCCGTTGTCTGACAAG
>APFE031011856.1:49745-84975 GCA_000404065.3 Pinus taeda | reverse complement strand
CTGGACAACATAATCGCATAGTGGAGCTTTCTGGATAAACCCACGTAAACCTTTTTATGCAGGAAAACTAGTACTATCGGATGATTTATTATATGCTTTGAACAAAGCCGTATTTCATGTCATGTGTTAATTTATGACAGTATAAAAGTTGTCTTGATGTTTAGTTCAGTAATTTAATATGATATATGGTGAAGTAATATTAATACGATATATATGACATAAAATTATGAATCAAGCATAAAAATATTCCACACCATAAAGAAGAGACACTGTCACCCAACCCAAAACCAGATCGGATGACGGGGAAGGTTATTCCTCCCCAACACAAAATAATCATTTTATTAATTATATGGTCTGCCTGCAAGCGCACCCGCGAAGGCAACACCATTTCAAATCCCTTAAATTACAATACACTTAGGCATAAAATTACCTGCCTAAGATAGAAAATTGTAAACTTGTCGAGAAATCCGCCCATACTGATCAAGCTCATATTGTGATTTGAAACATTCAGACACCTGCAATCTTGCGATATACACTTACAAATTTGCAAACAATGAAATGAGTGTACCCCACTGATGTAACTGGATTATCAAACGCTGAGCGCAATAGCGGAATAAAATATAGATGTGGAGGTATAACTAACTGTAAAAAGATTCATCTATCTGCAGAAAGATTCACCCATTGATTAATTGAATCCATGGAAAGCTACGCATGATTCCTCATTCGAATTACGTGGAAATTGAATGGTTAAATTGTTTGCGGATAGATGTGTTATCAACACGATTTGTTCAAGATTTGTTTCCTAGTTCTCAGTGCTCATTATTTCTGTAATGGAAATAAAGCTGTATCCTTCCACATAGAGTTTGAAAATTATGCATTCCCTTAACACACCATCACCATTACAATTAATGGCATTGTCTTCAGATTAGCCATCAAGCATTGTTGCATTTATGCACAGAATATATCTCCACCATTTCGTGTTAGTTTAGCATTTCCTACCTCCACCATTGATAAATAAATCTACACACCATGAAAAACAATTTAACAATATCCTATAGGAATCCATCCTAGAATAACAAGATAAGAACGCATATACTTGAGCATACTGAAGTGGTAGGTTTTGAAATAACCAGTAATTATAGTAATAACTAAGCTATTGTAGAGGTTTAAAATGCAGAACCATATTTACCATAACCTCTAGTTATTGATTGAAATATTGAACCATACTTGAATAACCTTTGCTGGTTGCTCCAATTCGGTAGTAATAACATTACAATAAAGCATAATAATAATAAGGCTACAGTAGAAAATAGAGTTGATATTTGTAGAAGTTGTTCAGCAATTGTCACAGAGCCTCTTAATGTTTTGCATTATCTGGATGGACCATTCGACCACAGCCTTAACTTAATACAACGTATCTGTTTAAAATAAATAAATAAAAAACTTCCAAAGACCTAATAAGCCAGCAATCTTTCAAATATAGGCATCACACTCAAAATGAAGTATCAACTGAAATGCATGGCAAATACAACTATTAAGACTTGATAACATACATAGGAGGAAGAAAATAAGCAAACCTTCATCTAATATCACACACCTGCATGTTATGGCATTCGTCTACACTATACTTATTTTTATAAGTGTTCCCCATTCACATTCATTTTGAACCAGAACATACCACTAATATACTTGATCCCTTTGCTCATTATTTTTGTGTGCACACACAATTTCAAAGTTTATTATGGAACTGATTAACCTTATAAGTCAAGCATACGTTGTTACCAAACCTTCAAATAACTCACAAACTTAAAAAGTCATTTCCTATTTATTGGAGATATATATCCTTATTGAAAAAATTTCAATCCGGGTAGAAAATTCTGGAAATTCGATCAACATTTTCAGCACACTTTATAATTAAATTAATTTTATTTAAGCCCCAAACTTACCTAAACATATATTTGGCACAACACTTCAGAATGTAAAGTTTGTGTGCTCCTAATAGATGAAATAATTTTAGATTTTTGCATTTAATCAGGCCATTACATATCTAGCTCCTACGAATGAAAATGATTTAAATACACTGTTACCATTTTTTATTTTTATTTTTATTTATTTATTTATTTTTATTTTTTGTGGACACCCACGACAGATATTCCAGCACATACCTCCAAAATTCTACTATTAAATTAAAATTTAAAAAGACATTAAAAAGGTGTAGTTTACAACATGATTAATTTATTCCTTCAAATATGTATATTAATTGAAATTAATATTCGCAATGACAGTATCGGTTGGATAACTTGCAAAAAGAGATGGAAGCCGCACTCCATAATTGAAATATGAAGATGACCATCAAATTGTTTCCTTTCAATTTTAGTAATAGTTTCTTCTATTTAAATATCTAATAATAATGAATGAAGGTTAATGCTTAGATAGCTTTAATGTCGTAAATGAGCTGTAGAGACTTGACTATAATCATTGGGAAAGAAACAATGACCATATTGGTACTTAATGCACTATAATGTTTGCAGAAAAATTAACTCCAATGGAATATATTTGCCTAAATGTTGAACCTGCGTAAGTGTAATCTCCACCTAAAGGGAAACTACAACATGAATCCTGTTCTTACAGATGTGATTTAACTATGAGCATATAAATTCCTTCCCTTTTCATAGTTTATATTGATAAGGTTTTGGTTTCTGAAACTACTAGTTCCAATGTCAATGATTTAGGTGGTGGATATAAGTTAGATACAAGTGGATATAATAGGAAATCATTTAAAAAAAAAAAAAGTTTAACTTATAATTGATTTTGGAAATATTTCTGAATTTGAATACAGAGGAGTAAAGTTGATTTAACTTTTTTAAACATGTATTTGGAAATATTTTCAAAATCTAAAATCAATAAAAATAACTACAGGCGTTAAACTAGTTTAGAGAAACATCATGCAAAGAGAATGAGATGCTGCAAACTGGTTGATGTAATATGAAACCATTTTAAATTACAGTATATGCAACCATTTTAAATTACAGATAAATTTACTGAACAAAAATATAGTCTCTTCACACTCAATTTTAATTTTTAAATAATAAAACTATTGCCATGCATAGTGGATTTGTATACTAAAATTTTTTATTGCCATGGTACTACATTACGATAAGACAAGAATGAAGTCGGGTTGTTTCTTGTCAACTATCTAATCTGTTGCAACAAAACCTTAGCTTCTTATCACTAAACGAGGAAAATAAAATACGCACAATAGTATCCCCATCGATACTCTGTAATGGAAAACTATTGGAATCAATTTTCTGCACAGTGATATAGATGAATCATTGACTGATACCATTGGTCAATTTACAAATTTTACCAACATAAGAGCCAGAAAAATCATGATCATCTCATTTCCAAGATCAAAAACGTTCATGGTCCTTGTAGATGGGGACAGATATATGTTGCAGAACAACAAACATTTTTCTACATATTCTACACCACTGAATGCTAATTGAAGTTTTAATGGAAGGAGATAGCATACCTGTAAAACAGGGAAGAGCCCTCAAATATCTAATGTTGAATTAATGATATAAATTTTTTCTTTTTTTCTGTGCCTGTGATGACTGGACTGCAAATTAGCTTAACAGCATAGGTAAAAAAATAACAAGTTAATGCCACTTTTGCCAATTCATATATACTAAATGATAAATCACTTCTGCTGCTTCAAGGATTAACAAAAAGTTCCTCTTAAACATGTATATTGAAAAATCACCCTATGTTTGTATGTGACCAAAAATTATCTGAAATGTGAGAACATTTCGAAAACAGGACAGTTAATATTTCAGTTATCGTGAAAGATTGTTATATAATATTAAACTGTAATCATTTCAAAATATGAACAATTTAGGAGACTCTTTTCATAGGGTCCGCATTAATTTTTCCTTGGAAGCAACTCAGGAGGTAGAAGAGTGGGTATATAGCAAGAAATTATGATAACAAAGAGCACAAGAAACCCTATCCACCAGGCATGAATCGGTATTCCATATATTAGTTCATCACAAACTGCATCCAATATTGAAAAAAAAATATTCAAATTAATTCCCCAAAACAACAATAAAGTGAATGAACTTGAAAACCAAAGGAATAGGCAGTCTTGAAAGAATTTTTTTATCTTTATAAATGCAACTAACACACGAGACTTATCTATGATATAATGCGAGCAAGAATTTACTAAATTTTCTTTGATATTGGAGATTAGAAAGTAAACTTTTCTGGAAAACACTAGCAACAAAACCAGTTTCACCTACCTATGTTAAATATAACAAATTCTTGCTCCTTCAGATGGGATTTGGCAACAACACCGGCAGGTTGTACTGAGACAAAAGCACAAAATTTCTGTATACCAACTATTTTATAGTAGAGCAATTTCCTTCTCACATATTCCTCGAGAACATGACCTCTCGGATAATGGCCTCTTTCGAGCAGCCGATACACAAGTCAAAAGGCCTCTTTCGATTCTTCGATTGGTACAATTTTAAGAGAAAAAAAAATGATTGATAAAGCACTAAATATATCTGGAATAAATTATAATGCAAGCATATTCTAATGTGTTAAATATGTTAGGATCTTTTTTTTTTATCTGCAAGTGAATTACATTAAAAATCATCTCATAAATTAAGAAGTCCTATTGAATACCGGATAAACAGCCTAAATAATTATAAAATTTAAACATAAAACCGTGTAGAAACTAAAACCGTGTATAATTAACTAATACATAAATATGGAAGCATTTTCCCATCATTTATACTTGCAATGTGCAAAGATCTCTTTTTTTTTTTTCACGTAGGTTTCCCCAACTTATACAAATACATGAGTCAAATGAGTGAACACGTGTAAATAAAACGTCACAGACGCCATATTTATCCAAAACTATAATTTAGTTGTACTTTTAAGATAAGACTGATTAGAATAACAACCAAACAACATTGCAGGTTCAATAAAACATGATTGAAATACAGGTGGCGAAATTTTACCATTCGAAAATTCCAGGTGTTTGCAAGGCGAGATACATACTATGATTTTATTGTAATGTAATACAGCACCAACGATTCGAGCATTAATGAAACAATTTCGTGGCCATTGCAGGATGATCGCATGGACAATAAGCAAAGCAAGTTATGATTGTTTTAGTTGATAGAGGCACCGAGCAGTACTACGAAATTCGTGGTTATCTCGTATTCAATAAACGAAGAAAATAATGATGGGTTTGGTCGAGAATATCGATATAAATAGACGTGCAGAGACGATGTTTACACCTCAAGGCTAATAAGCATATTCTTTACTGAATGTGATACAGCTTGCCATGAAGCTATTTAAAACACAAATCTACTACTAAACGGTTCTCAAAGAATCGGTGCACAATGAATGCAAGGATAAAAATAGAAAAGAAAAATTGGACAGCACAGTATTTAAAATTACCATAATATAAGGAGCTAAACAGAAATATAGTGAAAATTCTAGAAGCAAATTTGCTAGCACATTGTTCACCTATGGCTTTGAGGTATTCGGATAGTCTTTTTCTTGATATTCCATATCTACCTTATAACCCAAAAGAGACATTTTTTTTTTTTTTTAATTTCTACTTTTTGTTTAAATATCTACCTTATAACCAAATTTTTTATTTTTATTTTTTTCTTCGAGTAAAACCACAAGAGGATACCAAGGGAACCCAAGGGATCCTTCCCAGTTTCATGGAGGTGGAATCAACTCTGCAAAACTTCAAATGTAAGATTTCAAACAATATAAGTGCGGAGTCAGACCTAAAAGGCCTAGCAGCTAAGGAACTACGTCTAAATATGTCTGCGGCCAGGCCTAAAATGGCCAATAATGCAAATGACCAGCCAAACCAAGCCTTTAAACTAGATCCTGGGCCAAAAATTTAATCTTGAAAATCTGCAAAATTCAACCCAAGTCAGAAGTAATCTTAGAGAATTATCTGCAAATTCTTAGATGTGAAACCCTTGCCAAATACTTAGAAGATGCTAAGAAATCAGGGTAATAATTGACAAATCAGAACCTTCTACAAAATAATTTTAGTGGAAGTGTAAACAAATGTTAAAACCCTTAACAGAATGTCATATGCTTAAGATGAGGGTTTGATGACAAAAGGGCTTGCAGCCTTCCTAAAATTATGGTTCTGGAGCCTGCAAAACCACAAATTTATCTTCCAAAAGAATTCTCAGCAAAACACGAGCCAACTCAGAGAGAAAAATTTAGAAAAAAATTATTTGCAAAACCCTGTGCCTTCAATCTCTTCAAAAAAAAAAAAATTGAAATTCCTGCAGAAGGACAAGGGTTAGCAAATAAATCAAACACAGATTTGATTGGAGCCCTAGATGATAGCGGCTGCCTCAAAAATTTATTAATTACTGCCAAATAGCGTGAGGATTAAATCTGAAAGCCAAACTAAGCCTTCAGGGCCTGTGGATATCCAAGAATGAGCAAAAGGAAGCTCACGGCCCTAAAGAACATGATCAATTGGGGCTCAATCCCTTGTTCTGAGTATAAGGAACCTTTTTACTGTGCTAGAAACTGACAGTAGAGTATAAGTTCAAAACACACAATGTAAACAAATTCTCTGAATGCATACTAAAAGAAACATGCGCGAAAATTCACGACAAGACCTGCGCAAACTAAAAAAAAATAGAGAGTACATGAGAACAAGAAGTGTACATTAAAAATAAATTACACTAAATTTAAATAAACACAGCAGAAATAAAGAGAGTATTTGGAACAGCGACAAGCATAACGCATTGGAACATATCAACTCGCCCCTTGGTGGTTCTTGTACTTTAAAAAAAGTCAGGTTAAAATTTCCAACAAGTATAATTCCGGATGACCATAGGCCCTAACGATTAAACCAGGCTCTGATACCATATGTAACAGCACAAGTAAAACTAAAACTAATGTCAAAAGGAAAACAATTCTTTCAATGAAATTATACTTGTACTTTCCGGCTACGAAGTGACCACAATATTTGGGGACGACTCTCCTCCCAACCGTAGGCTCAATTGCGCAGGATTCTGCTACAACTGGCCACCCCCGAGCCCTCAATCAACGACTACTGCCATTATTTCTAAGTCTTGGTATACTATTCTCCCAAGAGAATGCAAGATAGAACCTCCGAATGATGGAACAAGACGCCCTCCATCCTCCTCACCATTCCTTAAATAGAACAAAGCCTTGGAAGGGAAACCACATGCACACACTCCATGTGTTTGCATGCCACATGCCCACCCTCCATGTGTCGGCATGCTATTTTTTTTGATAATTTCCTTCTTTTATTATGGTTATTACTATTTTTTATTTTTATTATTATTTGTTATTTTGGTTATTACTATTTTTTATTTTTATTACGTTTATCTTTTATTATTATTATTTTTATTATTGACTTTATTTATTATGATTTATATTTTTATTTATTACTTATTATTTCTTATTATTATTATTATTTATATATTTATTAAGTGGTATTATTATTATTGCATTATATTTTATTATTATTATTATTGATTATTTTTATTAGTCTTTATTACTTTATTACTTTTATTTAAGGGAGGGATGTTACATTGCCTGAGGCAATAAAGATAAAGGTTGGAAACTGGATGCATCTCCAAAAGCTGGACTATGAGCAGCTTCCGTTTAAGTGCAAGAAATGCCATGTTTATGGCCACTTTGCTAGAGGCTTTCCAAAGAATAGTGAAGGGGAGAAAAGCAAGGAGGAAGGATGGACATAGGTTAAAAGGTCCAAACCCGCTCATAAAGTCCCTAGAACCAGAAATAAAAATGGCAAAGCCCCCCAGGCAGGCACTGGGGCTCAATCTCCCCCCATATAAGAACAAGGAAACAAATACACGCTGTTAAGCTCAACATCAGAAGACCCTCAAGAAATAGAGATTCAGAACGAAGTATCGCCTCACATGGAGCCCCCCTTGGGATCAAAGCAAGTTGAAGCTAATACAAACAGACCGAAAGAGATACCCACAGAAGAGACTGAGGAAGTGTAAGGATCGAAGGAATCAGAAGAAGAAGATGAAATAGGGGATTCACAAACTTCAGCTAGAAGATCTTTGAGAGGCCAAAAATCTACCCGGGAAAAAAGAGAACAGGAGACTTATAAAGAAAACCAACCCTCAAGAAACTCTTGGAAAAAACTTCTAAGATGACTAGAAACCAGTCTCAGAGCTCTAAAGGAGCTCTCCACTCAAAAATCAAGTGATGAAGATCGTCTCCTGGAACTGCAGGGGTATGGGGAGCAAAATAAAAGAAGAAGCCATCAAAAGCCTGATAAGAACTGAATCCCCTGATATACTCCTCATCTAGGAGACTAAAATGGAGGATAAGGCCTTCCTCCATATCGCCATAAATCTGTGGAAGAGAAGTGAAGGACAAGCTATTTCAGCCTGTGGTGCGTCAGGAGGCTTGGGCACCCTTTGGAACGCAAATAAAATTTCAAAGATAAAAGAGGTCAACAACACCCATTGGTTACTCTCTAATCTACAACATGTCGGCTCAAATGAGACCCTCTGCCTCTTCAATGTGTATGTTCCGGCTAGCACAGGTGAGAAAAAGAGCTGCTGGGAATCCATCAAAAGTATGGTAGATTCGGAAGATTTAAGGAATGTCATCATCGCAGGGGACCTTAATCTTACCCTTTCTCTGGCTCAAAAACGTGGAGGAAGCGTTGTAAGGGATTCGTCGCGAGAGTTGGTTGAGGACCTGCTTCAGGACTGGGACTTGATTGATATAAAGCCTTCGTCGGGCAAATACACTTGGTCCAATAAAAGACTCAGTCCGGGTCACATCGCTGCAAGGTTAGATCTTTTTTTGTTCAAAGTACTTTTCTTCTTCTTGGATTAGAATCTAGAATGTATATTCTTCCATGTAATGTATCAGACCACAGACCCATTAAGCTCGATCTCCTGGCTCATATGGACCAAGGCCCTATTCCCTTTAGATTCAGTCCCCTTTGGGTTAAATAACAGTCCTTCATGCAATTAGTAAAAGACACTTGGAAGCAACTAGTCAAAGGCTCAGCCTTTTTTGTTTGGGAGGAAAAGCTCAGGAGAGTGAAAGCTGCATTGAAATCATGGGCTAAATCCCTCCCTAACCCAGCAATGGAAAGGAAAAATATCCAAGAATGTCTTGAGATTCATCATCTGAATTCGAAAAATGAAGAATTCAAAAAAGAAATCCTAAATAAGGAAGCCGAACTTCAAGGAAAATTTCTCAAGGCAAGTCTGGCCGAGGAAGAGTTATGGAGGATTAAATCTCACAGTCTTTGGCTCACGGCTGGAGATAGAAATTCCTCCTACTTCCATAAGCAAGCCCAAGCTCGAAAAAGTTTCAACTCCATCTCAGAAATTAAGGAAGAAAATATAAGTCACAGAGATATTCAAAGTATAAAAAAGGTTGCCTTCCTCCACTTCAAAAAGTTGTATAATGAAGAAGAGGGTCAGGGGCTCGCATCAACTTTAGTGGACGAGGTACCTTCTCTGATTACTACCAGAAAGAAGTAGTTTTTGGAAGTAGAAGTCACCAACAATGAAATAAAAATCTCTCGTTTTGCAATGGAGCCAGATAAGGCCCTGGGCCCAGATGGCTTTACTTCCAGATTCTTGCAGAACTGTTGGTAGACAGTGAAAAAAGATTTGTGCTGAATGGTTCGGAAATCTCAAACATATCAGAAAATTGGGGGAAGCACCAACTCAGCTTTCCTAGCCCTTATTCCTAAGGAAAAAGGCGCCAACTCCTTCACCAAATTTCCCCCTATTTCTCTCTGCAATATAGGCTATAAGTTGATAACAAAAGTGATCACAAACAGACTAAAAACCATCCTTCTTGACATCATCCCAAAGAACCATGGAGGCTTCATTCAGGGAAGACATATTGTGGACAATTTTATTTTGGTCTAAGAGGTGATTCATTCAAGCTTGAATCAGAAAGAGAAAGGAATGGTTATCAAATTAGACCTTGAAAGCACCTTTGACAGGGCGAGACATAGATTCCTGTTCGATGTCCTCCACAAATTTGGCTTTGGACTCAAATTCATCAATTGGATGAAGGCATGTATCAGCGAGCCCTGGATTTCCCCTTTGGTAAATGGGAGGGCTACTGACTTTTTCAAAGCCTCTAGAGGGCTGAGACAAGGGTGTCCCCTCTCCCCCTTGCTCTTTGTCCTCCAAGATTTTGTCCTTAGCTTTCTTCTAAACAAAAAACAGACTGAACAAGAAATAATGGGATTGAACATCGCAACAGGTGTCAAAAATATAAATCATGCGTTATTTGCGGATGATTCCCTTCTGCTGGGTACTGCCTCCTTGAGCACGGCTAAACATTTCAAAGAAGTGCTGGATGATTATTGTGAAGACTCAGGAAGCAGATTCAACAAAGGAAAATGTCACATATACTATTAGAATTCTTCTGCCAGATCCCTTCAAGCTATCTCCAATTGTTTTGGTTTCGCAACCTCCTCTTCTTGGTCCTCTTTCAAGTATTTGGGGCTCCCTGTTTTCCAAAAAAAGGCCCTCAGCAAAGATTGGTTGCCGTTGTTGGAAAAATTTAAGCTCAAAATCCATTCTTGGGGCTCCAATTGGCTCAATATGGCTGGCAAGACAGTGCTGGTCAAAGCTGTCTTGAACAGTCTCCCCATATACCAATTTGCTGTCATGATGGCCCCTATTGGTGTTATGAGAAAAATCAAGGATTACATTAGGAACTTCTTCTAGAAAGGAGGCAAAGCTAATGAAAAAAATTCCTCTATTGAACTAGGACACAATTTCTTTACCCAGAATGGAAGGAGGCCTCAATTTCAAGAATATCAGTAAGCAAAACATTGCATTGGGTGCAAAGTTGCTGTGGAGGATAATTGCCCCAAATCCAGGTTGGGCTCAGTTAGCAATGTGGAAAAAATACTTCTGTGGGAAGAGAATTCGCTACCTAGACAAAGCCAAACCAATAACCGGATCGAGGGTTCACAAATTGTGCATCAAAGCTTCCCCCTTGATTAATCTCCATGCTCACTGGATTCCTGGAAATGGTAAGTGCATCAACATCTGGGACAACCGCATCATGGGCAGTGATCCCCTCTCTGAAGATCGCTCTCTGGTTATGTTGAGAGATTGGATGGACACAGCGGGTCTCAAAACTCTGAGGGATATATCTCACTGGGAGAATGGAAAATGGCAGAGTTGGATCAATCTTGAGGTTACCCATAATCTCTCCAGCGATTTCGTCACCTTCTGCTCCCTCTTAGAAGGAAAAGCTCCAATGAACATAAGGAAGCCCGATACCCAGGGATGGGGCTCGAGCCCTAGACACTACACAGTTGCACAAGGATACAATCAGCTCTCCCTGCATCCACATGTTCCCCCTGATCCTAAGCCTTGGCAAGGTATATGGTCCCGGACAACAATTCCAAAAATTGACGTTTTCTGTTGGCTTTTATGCCACCAAAGAATTTTGACGGATGATAGGCTTCAAAGAAGAGGCTACATAGGGCCATCCCATTACTCGTTATGTGGGGCCGATGAGGAAAATGCCTCCCATCTAATGCTTCGCTGTAAGTTTTCTACTGAACTTTGGATTGAAGCCTTATGACCGTGGGGCGTAGACTTCGTCCTACCAAACCGTTGTGCCGAATTGTTTGCAAATTGGAAGTCAAGGTACCCAGGTGGCTCTCCTCAGAACGTCCACATCAAAGAAGCCTGGTTCGCTCTCCCTAAATTAATTTGCTGGCATATATGGCTGGAAAGAAACCAGAGAATTTTCAGAGACAAGAAGAATGATCTCAAGATTATATGAGAAAAAATCAAAAGTCATCTAAAAGATTGTTTGGGTGATCAGCTTGACGGGGCAGAATTAGACGGTCAAGAAGCAATATGGGGAACTTACCTTGACCTCCAATTCATTGATATTGCCAGACTTCCTTCTCCCCTTAAAAAATGGCAAATTCGCCTTGAGGCTGTAGAAGTTTCTGAGTTTTACATCAAGAAGGATAGAAACACTCTCTTTTTTGACTGGGCAGCAAAAGGTAATCCTGGTTTATCTAGTGCAGGTGTAGTAAGCAAAAGCGCAGAGGGCAGAACTGAACTAAGATTTTCCTGGGGAGTGGGCTTCAATACAAGTATTCAAGCCGAAGCTCTAGCTCTCTTTCAGGGCCTCAAACAGCTCACTACCCTGAGTATCAAAGAGGCAACTGTAATTGGGGACTCCCAATCCATCATAAAGATCATAGTGGACAACTCTCTTCCTACTGATTTAAGGCTATCAAGATTGATGAGCAGAATTAGAAACCTGATAAATTCCTTCCAGAACCTGGAATTCCTTCATGTAAAGAGAGACAATAATAAAGAAGCTGATGCTGAAGCCAACAAAGCAGCTCTCCTCCGACACGGAGTTCTGCTAAGAAACGAAGATGAAGACCTGGACCCTATCCCTTACTGTTAGTTTAAAATGTTTTACTGTCTTTTATTGGAGCAATTTGTTTGTATCTGTAAATCAGGAAAGATAGAGAAGATCAACCGAATTATAGGCTTCAGAATTCGTAGGCTCACTAGGGGGGAAATCACCTGGTTCCTACCCGAGGAGAAATCAGAGCTTTGCCTATTTTATTGTAACCTGAAATGAGGCATTTCTGCCGAGAATCAATATACCAAACTAACCGTTTCTGTAAAAAAAAAACAATATAAAATAACTAGTAAATTTTTTTTCTGGTTAACCTTTGACTCTAGTTTTATTATATTTATCATGGCTATGTCTTTTTAGGGTGTTAAGCGTCCCTCTATCAAATAATATAAACTTGTAGAATTGAGGCTTCTGTGATCCATCATATTTATAAGAAGATTTCGGCGTAAATCACATAAGGTAAGACATTTTTCGACGCGTTTTGAACCAACCAGTGTGGTTCATCGTCGGGAAAAGTTTGAACCACAAGATGAACCACACTGGTTGGTTCGAAATGCGTCGGCAAATTTCTTACCTTATGTGATTTACGCCGAAATATTCTTATAAATATTAATATAAACTTGATATTATTAATAAATAATCTTAATATAGAATTGATATTATTAATTAATACTTATTGAATTATATTGGAATTAAATATTTTAAATTCCTAACAACTAGTTTTCTACCAAATACATTTTATTTAATACAAATGAGTCAACCCCTAACAAATAAGATGATATAAATTATTACTAAATAATTACTTTACGTAAATCGATAATATTGAAATACAATATTTTATATTTAATTATACCTTAACAACTATTTTGAACTAAATATATAATATTTTAATAAAATAACTTCTTGCCACTAATTCCAAAATAATTATTTCCTTACCTATTAAATAATTCACCAACAACTAATTTTTAATTCCTAACTCTAGGCAATGATGCATCCTTACTACTTATTCCTTTTGATCGATGGATTTCTCACATTGTCCTAAGGATGAAACACATTATTTGGTTCGAAACGTTGACGAAATCTTAACAATGTGATTAATCTCAAAGACTTATGTCTAAATTATAATATTATTATTCTTAAACTCAGTCATTATAGAAATATTATTTGATCTTAATACTCATTATTAAAATACTATTTTTCATAAACTAACAGTTAAATAATATATATATATATATATATATATATATATATATATATAATATATATATATATATATATATATATATATATATATATATTATATTATATTATATTATTATATATATAACTCTCCTTTTGATTGCTTTGTTTTACTTTAGTCTCATTCATTATTATTTTTGTTATAGGATCTTGACTCATTAATGAGGTCTGACTCTTATTTATTTATTTATTTATTTTATTTATTTTATGTTTATTTTTTATTTTATTTTTATTTTTTACTCTTTTCCATGTATTTGGTTGACTTGGATTTTTGTTTCTTATTAATGTTTACCTTTTTCTATATTTCTTTATTTATTATTATTATTATTCTTAAACTAGTCGTTATATTAGCCATTATAGGAATATTATTTGATTTTGATAATAATTATTAAAATATTAATTTTCATAAACTAGCCATTATAAGATCTTTTGTTCTCTACATCACCCTCTAATTAAGCCTGTGTCATGATCTGCATCTTCATCTGGTCCTGATGATCAACCACACTAGCTGGTTCGAAACGCGTTGGCATAATTTTCTCCTATGTGATGCTTCTTAAATATACATTATGAAAACTAAACATAGTTACAAAATTCAACAATGGATACTTGCACATGTTACCGATAAAATTTTAAAGGTTGATTACCTCTAAAAATGCCACTGTTGTAAAAGCTCGTATTTATGTTATAATAATAAATTACAATAGAACTCTATGGGTTTAACTATATACTGAAGCTATGCTAAATTAGATGGCATTTCAATAGATGTATCTCTGCAATTCTTTTTACCTAGGTTCTGTTTTAATTTTAGGTATATAGAAGAAAAGTCCTTTAGGAGGTTTGTTGAAGCTTGCTTAGAAAAGGCACTTGTGGTTTACATTGATCATCTCCTTACTCAGGTAAGTATTATTGGTTCGTGATTGCTTTGCATCTTTTGTTAATACAATAAACGCACCTCATGGTAAACTGATTTCTCAATGCTTTCTTTTTTTATTCAGAAAAAATAAATCAAGGAGAAAACACTTGAAATGATGCATGTTGATGAGGAAGTATTCTTGGATTTTTTTAGGGATTATATTGGTTTATCTGTAAGCACATTTCCCTTGAAAAATAAAATGTATTGTTCCATACTCATTCTGAAAATAAATAAGGGGATAAGTAGTTCACAACTTCTAAATATTTTTCTTTGTCCAAAGACGAGAATGTGTGCATTCTCCACAAGATGCTTTTGTTGGGGAGAACATTTTTTCAAACTGTATTATAGAATCTCAACTAATGGAAATTTCGGTCTAGCTGAATCATCAGATAGATAGGGCTGAGTTTATTGGGCACATAGGTGATTTCACAAGAGGGAAGTTTGACTAGGTTAGGCTAGGGTTGTATTGTTGGTTAGTTTGACTTCGTATTTGACTTAGATGTATTCTTGTTGAATTGAAGAATTTCTCTAAGGAAAAGGTTGTTGGGTTTTCCCAGGGTAAAATGTTTGTGTTTCTTGTCTGCCTGTCTCTTTATTATCCTACTGGATTTTTTTCCATTGTTGAGATCTTTTGTGTAAATGCATTATGATGAATGTGAATGCAAGAAAGATTAATATAAGAAATCATAAGAAGTAATTATCCGATTATGAGATATTTCAAAAAGCGACAGAGAGGACCAACCAAATGGGGAGTATCAAGATTTAAACAAATGCTTTTAAACCAAGGAGTTAATTCCAAGGAATGATTTACTAAAATAAAATAAAAAATTGAAAAATGTATACATGCCACAACTTTGCTTCTTCCTTCCTTTCATTGATTAGTATTAATCATAGTAAAATCTACCATCATGGAGCCATCATCACTTTGGAAAGGATCCATTTTAAACTTGTGTATGGATAACTTCATTATCCTCTTTGTAAAGGCCAAGGCATGTAATAGGGATTCTAAAATCCAATTCAAGGTATGTCAATGGACTGTCAAATTTAATGTTGATGTCATAAATTTTTCCTACATCTTGTTAATTTTAGGCTAGATTGTTCTCTGCTGAAGACAATTGCATTTTTTAAACTTTTCAACAATTTATACATTACATTCACCCCATATCATCATAATAAATTATATAGAGAGAAAAATAACATCAACTATGAAGTGGAACAATGAAGAACATTATAAGAAAAGCATACACAATAGAGACCCCAGAATTTAGGTCAGAGACTAGGGCAAAACCCTATAAGGTGAAAAATAAAAAAATCAATTCTTTTTCTTCTTTAGATATTCATCAAATGTTCAGCTGAGATATAATGTATGAATATAATGAGACACAAGTCTATCAACGCCAATCACATTAAACCTCCTAGGGCTAATCCTGGATCATACAGGATCCTCATAAGACGGTAGCAAACAAGTTTATCAAGGAGTCGTTCACAAGACCTCTGATAGGGATGCCTCCATATCACTAAAAGTAGCATATATGTTTTTCATGATCATATCACTGCAATCACAATCATAAGAGCAAGTTTGAGTGCCATATATCAATGTCATATCATGGCAATATATCATTGTCATAAGGAGTTCCATACATCTATGTCATATCACTACCATATATCACTGTCATAAGTAGTGCCATACATATGTGCCATATCATTTCCATATATCATGGTTATAAGGAATTTCATACATCTATGTCATTAGGCCACTCTTATACAATGTTGGCTTGTTGGGGCCTGACCCAGGTTCAGAGTTAATTAGCCAAACAAATCCCTGTACTACTGACCCTTTCGGAAATATTTCATGGAGCGCGGATTGAGGTATCATCTGAAGTAGTATGGGAGGGTGCTAGAATCAGGTTTTTGCACCCTTGAGATGTCTGAGAGGTTCGAATGGTCCTTCATTTTCTCCCACGCATAGGTTGCTTCACGCACTTCTTGTTCCACGTGGCCTGATATATTACCTTCGCGTAGTCTAACCAAGGGCTGTATCACGCTTTGTCCTATTACCCGCAATCTTACTTATCTTCTTGTGTTAATTAACTACCCTTGCCTACTTGAATGTCTTATAATTAGTAATACAAAGAATTCAGCAATACAAAGCATTCATACACGATCGTGCAGTAAATAAACAATGTATTTGCAAATTATATCCAATCATGCATTAAACTAAGAAAAGACACACATAATTATACCTAAACTTCTCTTTTATTAACTCTTTCAATGGTTACAGACTCGACCTGTCCTGCACACTTAGCTGCAGGGGTACACACACTCAGTTGTGGACTACTAGGCCTCTACGCACTCAGTTGCAGAGCCTTCTCCTACTCTACGACCCACAAACACACTTCACACTTCGACTCAATCACATAGATTTCTCATCTTCTATTCATTTCCCCTTCTATACTTAGAGCCTTGCTCTATTTATACAATCCCATGGTCCACAGACCATGGGTAGGTCTATCCAGTCGACATTACATTACAAAAACTAGGGTGGACAACCCTGTGACTCTATTATACTGTCGCACCCTGCGCCTGCAATTTGCGGAGCTTTTGCAACAAGATTCGGTCAAAACTTGGGCTTTAAGCCCCAAAACATGCCTTGGGGGGATTCCATGCCCAATAGGTCCCCAACACAAACATCGTGACTCGCCCTCGAGTCACTCTATCGATGCATAGATCTTTGCGCGAAGTCCCTCCAACTATTCTCGAATTGCGGTAAGGTCAGCAGCACACTGCGCTACTGCTTGCTGGCTCTGTTGCATATGTTGTTCTGATATCTCTGTGATAGAAGTGCTTCTCTAGATTAGTGCATGCATCCCCTACATTTGTGTGAGCTTGCCTTCAATTTCTATTGTGATGGTGAAGGCCTCATCGATCCAAGGTTGAATGTGCGCCTTCAGGACTGCTTCCTTGTGTCATGCCGTGTCCACCTATTCTTTTAGCACTTTAGTCAGTTGCATCCACTCGAGCCTCTGAGTGAGAGCCACTGTCTGCACAATTCCTTTGACATTGTCATACTACTGTTGGAGTTATCACACCTCTATCTCTAAGCGCTGGATGTTGGGGTCCTCCTACAGATTTGTGAGGACCTCAAATTATTCTTCTAACATGCTGGTGCAGTCTCACACTGCACTGCCAATTTCATCCAGTCCCACTGTGATAGCACTAGCGCACTGTTATTTGACTTCTGAGGGGGTGGATGACTTTGCCTTTAACCGCAGCTTGGTGATCTAAAGGTTCAGCTCCAACTGCACCTTTGTCATTTCTTCCCTCATCTCACATACCCCTATTACTAATTTGTGGATCCACACCTCTACTGGCATGTTTGCTGGGATGGCCAACTCCGGGACGCATTGGCAAGCGTTGTCTATTACCTATACCAACTGTTGATTCTGTGACACCACTTCGTCGTGCTGTAAGCTCAATTGGTTGATATTGATTTTCTTCTCACTGAGGACATGCAGTGCGGGGTTCTCCCTAGCTCGCAACTTTGTAGTTATTCCCATCTTGTAAAACATATAAGGTATCTCATGGGAATGCAACTATGTTGATACCGAGACCCTTTAGTGCGCTAATTGTAGGCCTGTCAGCCTCATTTGTTGTCACTAGTGCCCCTTTTGGCAGCACTATGGTATTCGTCATCCGCGCGCATAGCATCTATTCTATTGTTGTTTTTCTGACTACGAGTCTAGTTGAAAGGGTACCAGCCCAAGGAGGGCACACCTGCAACTCCTGCAACTGCGCTCTAAGGGCCCCCAACATAATATGGTTCTCCTGCATGAAACTTTGGAGGGCCTTAGAGGTGACATCGCGCATTGTCTCACCAATGTCATACAGATCACCCTCAATTAGGGTGATCGGGTCAATCGAAAACTTTGATGCCTTGACCTTCTTCCACGAACGTGTTCGCTCAGCTGGGTGTTGGCGCTTCAACTGTGTTGACACAGTTCGTGGGTCCATGCCTCCCTCTTCTTCCTTTGCTTCTTTCTCATGTGAAGGCGACGTTTGGCCCTCGCACGCCTTTGCGGCTACCTCTTGCGGTGCTGTTACTGCTGTTGCGGCCTGTTCCTGCTCAGTTGTTGTCTGTGTAGTGTCCCACGCCACCCGCACTTCTGCTGCTACTGCTTCCTTCCTTCGCTTTTCTGCCAACTATGCAATGTGCATTTTGGCCTCATCTTTCTTCCTTTGTGTTGCCGAATTCTCTATCTCCGCGATGTCTGGGGCACGCCACTCCAACGTCCATGTCTCCAGTACGTTAAAGATGATGTCTTTTGTGGCTACAAAGGGTAGATTTATCCATTGTTTGGTCGGGTCCTTGTGTGCTTTGATGTAAATGTTGTGGATGTCTGCTTTGAATTCGACAAAGCTCTACAAGCTGTTGTAGATAGTGGGCGACAACCACGGCTTGCGGTTGATCCCCATTCTGAGGTTCATCTCCATGAACACCCAGAATATTTTACTATCACGGATCCTCTTAGCATCCTTTGTGACCCAAAGTGAAGCATACTTCGCGGCCTATGGCAGGTCCCTGTCAATTATGGAGAATTGACTATCCTCTTGTAATTCCCCTGCCACAAGCACTATGGATAGCAGAAGACATGCATAGTGGAATGTTTTTCCCTATTCCTAAGCTTCGCGGAAATTCTCTAAAAAATCCTTATAGAGGAATTCAGACCAGTTAAACTGGACCCCCTCCGTACACTGCTCAGTGAGTGTGACCATCGGAGCGGGTGCTTCGTCTGTGCGGCACTTACGCATAACCTTATCATCCAGTATTTGGGTTTCCATTTTCACTACTTTATCAATGATGTTGGATATGGTTGTTGGGCATGGAATCCCCCCAAGACATGTTTTGGGGCTCAAAGCCCAAGTTTTGATCCAAAATTATTGTAAAGACTCTGCGAATTGCGAGTGTGGAGCGTGAAATGTATAATAGAGTCACAAGGTTGTTCGCCCTAATCTTGTAATGTAATTTCAGCCTATCCATGGTCTGCGGACCATGGGATTATATAAATAGAGAAAGGCTCTAAGTGAAAAAAACATCTAACTAAGGAATGGAGAATAGCGAAGTAGAGAGAAGAATAAGAGTCTAAGTGACTAAGAGTCTCTTTGGGTCATAGAGTAGGAGAAGGATCTGCAGCTGAGTGCGCAGACCCCTGCAGCTAAGTGCGTAAGGGTCGATTCTAGTATGTAACTAAGGAAGAAAATAATAAAGAGAAGTTTTATCTAAATTCTATGTATCTGTTCTTGGGTTATTGCATGTTTGATATAAATTGAAAATATAATGTTTATTTACTGTGTGCACCTGTATGAATGGGTTGTATTGTTAAGCATAACTTAAAGCTGGAAAGTAGACTAAGATAATCAACGAACATTGAACATCAGTAAGGACTTGGGTAATAACAGTATTCGGCCCCCGAGTAAGGCTGCGTGAAGGCAACATCTCAGGATACAAGGTACGAAAAGTGCGTGTAGCAACATGTGCATAGGGTCGAATCGCGGACCACTTGACCTCATCAGACATCTCCAAAGTGTGAAAACCTGGTTCTAGCACCCTCCCATACTACTTCAGGTGAGACCTCAGTTCGCGCTCCGCGAACTGTTGCCGAAAGGGCCAATAGTACTAGGATTGTTTGACTAAATCACCTTTGAACTTGGGTCAAGCCCCACTAAGCCAACAAATGGTTCTGTTCCCGGGACCGGGATTTGCATAAGAGATGTCTAATGTTGTGTCATTGGAATCTGACAAAGAAAGAAACTAAAAAGTTGTTGGACAGAAAGATTCACGAGTTTGCGGTGCAGGAAAACTAGATTTCGCGAGTATCGAAGGAAGAGTGGTTAAAGCGCTACTTATGTACGGAAATCCATGAAATTTTCTTTGTATCCTTCCCCTCTGAGTTGTATGAGTGGATCGCGAAGCTAGTAGACAATCAAGGAAGAAGAAGATAATGCTTCCGTAGGGATGATACAGATCCTTGGAGCCTCTGCCACAACAGAGACAGCCTCTAGGAGGAACCCTGAGAGGAACAGGCTAGAATATGTGAACATGAAGGTTGGTGGGACCGAGGTGCTCACAATGGTTGACAGCGGAGCCTCACACAACTTCATGAGCGAGGACACCGTGAGGAAGTTGGGTCTAAAATTTGTGCCGGTGGAAGCACACATGAAGACCGTGAACTCCCCTCCGACAGCGATTCTTGGCATAACGGAAAAGGTGGATACGGTACTAGGTGGATGGTCCGGGAAGATAGACTTCACCATAGTACGAATTGATGACTACGAGGCAGTGCTGGGAATGGAATTCATGAAGCAGTACGAAGTAATGGTAGTACCTCATCTAAGGAAACTCTTTATCTATGATGGAAGGTCGGACGTGCCCATAGGAGTGCTTACTGTGGGTGTGACTAAAATGGATCATAGGTTAGGAGGGATGTAGGTGGAAGACAAGGAAAGGACGAACAAGCGGTTGTCTAGCATGGAGGCAAGGCAAGCTGAACAGGATTTGGTCATCAAATCACTCTCAGATAGTATCTTGGATTTGATAAGAAGACTAGAGTTGGTGGAAGACGATGACGAGATGGACATAGTGTATACAAGACCGAACACTCAGAAGGAGGATCGGGAAGCGTACCTACAACGGATGGAGGTGGAGGATCCAGACAGATGGATCGAATTTATTAGTGAAGGAGAGCCGCCTGGCTCATCCTCTCGGGAATCTCCTTAGTTGATATAGGAGGCAGGGCTCACTGTTGGCTGCTCAAGACAGTGAGCCCGCAAGATAATTGGGCAGACATGATGATCCCATGTGCAGCAGAAAATTGGGGGTTCCCATGAATCTGGACAGGGGATCAGAAAAACTAAGTGTGGGCACGTAAATGTGTAACACTTGATCAAATTTCACATACGGTTCGATGGCTGAATGGAGATCATTGCAGATGAGTCTACATGATTGATTCGGTGGAAGACCGTTGGATGGAATGTTGTCGGGATGACAACAGAATAGGGTGGGGGAGGATGTCACGCCCTGGGGAATTGGGCGCTCCGCACGACGGGCGGGCGACCCACACGGGCGACAGGAAAGTCTTCACCCGACAACACGAACGATGGATGGAGGATCGGGCACAACTGGGCGAAGTCTGAACAGTCGGAGGGCTGCACAAAGGTGCGCCCACCCGTCGGGCAAACAACAAAACCGGTGAGGCGAAGGCAGCACACGGACAGCAGGGCGGGTATGCATACACGGGACGGGCCAAACAGCGGCAAGTCCGAACGAGGGGCGAGGGCGGCACGAAGGTGCGCCCGCGCACTCGAACGAACAAACACAAGACACGATGGGGGCGCGGATCTGAACGTAGGCAGGCCGGCACGAAGGTGCGCCCGAACGACCACACAAGACACGATGGAGCGGCGGGCCTGAACGAAGGCAGGGCGACACGAAGGTGCGCCCGCTCGAACAGCATACACACAAGGCATGATGGGTGGCGGGTCGGAACGAAGGCAGGGTGGCACGAAGGTGCGCCCGCCCGAACGATAACATGACAGCAAGCGGCAGGCCTGAACGAGGGGCCGGGCGGCACGAAGGTGCGCCCACCCGAATAGACACCGTGCGAAGGCGCGGGGTTGGCAAACGCGGATCAGCAAAGGAGCGACACCAAAACAGTGAACGACGTACATGGAGTGGTTGGCGATGTATGAGCGCACACGGTTGGACGCGTACACGAAGGAGAGTAGGTTATACCCACTTTGGCGTGGGCGGCCTTGTGCAACAAGGGCCGACCCGCCAAAGATGGAAAACACGACTGTTCGATAATTAGAACAAGTCGGCTTCATGAGGTTGGGGCGATTGTTCATAAAATTGGGGGTCGGCTTGGCAAACCGAAACCCCTCCCCAAGTCGACGGTGGAGCCTATAAAGAGGTGGCGCACTTGGTCATTTGGGACAACAATTCGATCAAGCTTCAAAACAAGAGCTGAGCACAAGCCGCAGAAGTGCGAATGATGTGAAGGAAGCTCGCAGGTTTGAGGCAGAGTTGGGGTCGGGTAACGTAGTGCGAACTACGGTGAACAAACAGTATTGACTATCGTATCATTACCAGTCTTGGTAGCGGAGGCGCAGGTGGCGCACGGTCTTGAAACGACTGGTGTTGTGTATAAGCCGCGGGCCTTTTTTATTGTAAACGAACGGAGGCTGTTATAGACTCGGTTGGTCGTAGGCCTGTTGGAGACCGAGTGGCTCATAAGTCCGGTATTATCATTATGTGGCCATGGGCCTGTCTTGAATTTGGCTACGACCTGTTGTAACGTTTTGGCCGCGGGCTTGTTAAAACGTTGGGACCGTGGGTCTATTATCTTTGGCTTTGGCCTATTATAAAATCGTGCAGCCGAAGGGCGCACGATGTTGTAAACAAAATTGGCAAGGTTAATGATAAATTGAGAGGGCGCACTTGGCTGGGAGTTGCCCCTCCCGATCACATCCGGTGTATGTGTTTATTACTGCTGCGGTTTTGTTATTAATTGAATTATGCATAAATGTGATATATAATTGGGGAAAATTATATTGCTGTTCATTTATAAGTTATAATTCGGTTATATGCATGAAGTTTATAAAATTACACTAATTCGGTGAATAGAATTAAGTGTGGGTGACGGAAGGCGTAGTCCACACATGTCCAAACCCGGCGTAAGGTGGTGCCGCACCCTCCAATAAACAAAAAAAATATTGGGGGCGTGAATGGGACACTTAATTCCGGTGAACAGATCGTTCGGACCAGTTAACAAATGCAGGTGCATCGGTTGAAGACAGGTGGAACAGGTTGTTCAAAAATTGAAGGTGAATCTGCCTGGTCTGGGGTAGATAACCGCAGGTTTATGAAGCAGTTTGGCGAAGGCGAGAAGATGGCCGACAGTGACCATAACGCAGTCAAAACGCTTGGGCACGAAGCATTGGAGAATATGAGTGACTGGAACTCTAGCTGCGTTGCGATGCAGGCCGAAATGGCGAAGGTTCGGGAAAGTTGTTCGGGACTTAGAAAGGAGCTAGACGAACTCAAGGACCAATGCGAAAGTGCGATGAAGCTCGACAGGGTTGACTTGAATAGATTAGATCTCCAAGAGATCTTCGATAAGAGGGCTCGGTTGCGAGAGGAAAGATCTAAAATGGAGGTAGAAGTCAAACGGGTCGAGGAAGAGATAAGGAAAAGACTCCTTGGTAAGAGGGTAGTCATAGTTGGGCAGGAGGAGCTCTACTATATCAACAAGGTGGGAGTCCAACCCCGTGAGGACATACGGAAAGATGGCTCCAAGAGCTTGATTGATGAAGCCTCTGGAAAGAAGTCTGAACAGAACACGGCAAGAGGGAAGCTTGGGATGAAACAAGCCGGCCCAGGGCCGAGTTCTTTAAACAAGCAAGATGAAGTTGAGCATCCCAAAAAGCCTATGAAGTGCTGGCTTTGTGAAGGACCTCACATGGCGAAAGAATGTCCTTCTAAGGTGAAGAAACCAACTGTGGGGCAGGAACCGGTCATTCAATCACTTACAGACGACATCTTGGACTTGTCAAGAAGGCTGAAGTTGGTGGAGGACAATGACGGAGGAAACATTACATGTGTAAGACTGAACATCCAGGAGGAAGATCGGGAGGCACATCGGCAGCAAATAAGGGATGAGGATCCGGACAGATGGGTTGAGTTAATGGACAAAGGAGAGCCGCCTGGCTAACCTCCATTGAGATCTTCTTAGTTGATGAAGGAAGCAGGGCTCATTGTTGACTGCTCAAGGCAGTGAGCCAGCAAGATGATTGGGCAGGCATGATCCCATGTACAGCAGAAAATTGGGGGTTCCCATGAACCTGGACAAGGGATCAGAAAAACTAAGTGTGGGCACGTAAATGTGTGAAACTTGGTCAAATGACACATATAGTTCGGTGGCTGAATGGAGACCAGTACAGACAGGCTACATGATCGGCTGCTGGCAAAATTCACAGTGGACTTGGATCTAAAACATTGAGGAGCCAAGGTTGATGCATAATTCCAACCTTGATGTAGTATGGGATACATACTTCCAGACACATGCACAGGATCATGGATTGGAAGGGTGACTTGGTGTGGAGGATCGACAAGGACACGATGTGATGGAATGTTGTCAGGACAACAACGGAATAGGGTGGGGGAGGATGTCACGCCCTGGGGAATTGGGCGCTCCACACGACGGGCGGGCGACCCACACGGGCGGCAGTCAAGTCTTCACCCGACAAACACGAACGATGGATGGAGGACTGGGCATGACCGGGCGAAGTCCGAACAGGCGAAGGGCTGCACGAAGGTGCGCCCACCCACCGGGCAAACAACACAACCGGTGAGGCGAAGGCAGCACACGGGCAAACAACACAACCGGTGAGGCGAAGGCAGCACACGGGCAAACAACACAACCGGTGAGGCGAAGGCAGCACACGGGCAGCAGGGCGGGTATGAATACACGGACAGGTCGAACAGCGGCAAGCCCGAACGAGGGGCGAGGGCGGCATGAAGGTGCGCCCGCGCGCCCGAACGAACAACACACGACATGACAGAACGGCGGGCCGGAACGTAGGTGGGGCGGCACGAAGGTGCGCCCGCCCGAACAGCATACACACAAGGCATGACGGGTGGTGGGTCTAAATGAAGGCAGGGCAACACGAAGGTGCACCCGCCTGAACAACCACACGACAGCAAGCGGTGGGCCTGAACGAAAGGCCGGGCGGCACGAAGGTGCGCCCGCCCGAACAAGCACCGTGCAAAGGCACGGGGCGACACGCAAAACGACTGAGGGGTGACATCAAAATAGCGAACGACGTACACGGAGCAGTTGGCGATGGATGAGCACACACGATTGGACGCGTACACGAAGAAGAGTAGGTTATACCCACTTTGGCGTGGGCGGCCTTGTACAACAAGGGCCGACCCGCCAAAGATGGAGAAACACGACTGTTCAAAATTAAAACAAGTCGGCTTCATGAGGTTGGGGCGGTTGTTTACGAAATCGGGGGTCGGCTTGGCAGACCGACACCCCTCCCAAATCAACGGTGGACGCCTATAAGAGGCAGCGCACTTAGTCATTTGGAGACAACAAGTTCGATCAAGCATTCGATCAACAAGCCTCTCATGAGCAGTTGGACGCAAAAGTGTGAATGACGTAGAAAGCTCGCAGATATAGAGGTGGAGTAAGGGTCGGTTAAGGCAGTTGGGGCTGCGGTTTGATCGTCAAACGAAAGTCGCATGAGTTGCGCACAACTTGAATACGCCGGTCTTGGCAACGGTGAGCCTGAACGAGATGACGACAAAACTTAACTACGGTCTGTTGTAACGTTTGGCCGCGGGCCTGTTGAAACGTTCGGCCGTGGGGACTATTATCTTGGCTTCGGCCTGTTGTAAAATCGTGTAGCCGAAGGGCGCACGATATTGTAAACAGAATTGGCAAAGTTAATGATAAATTGAGAGGGCACACTTGGTTGGGAGTTGCCCCTCCCGTATGAACTTGTGTTAAGTTTTCTATATTGCATTGCTGCAGTTTTGGTTATTAACTGAATTATGAATGTGAAATATAATTGAAGAATTATATGGCTGTTTGATTATAATTATAATTCGGTTATGTGCAAAGAATTTTAAAAGTCTACACTAATTCGGTAAGTTGAATTAAGGGTTGAAGTCGAAAGGCGTAGTCCACATACGCCCAAACCCGGCGTAAGGTAGTGCCACACCCTCCAATCTGGTCCGAACAATCTGTTCCGAACGATCTGTTCACCAGCTCCAACCGAGCTCTGATTTCATAAGCAATTTGGTGCACAGACTAGAAGCATTGGAAGATAGGATCACGTGCACTGTGGACGATTGGCTCAATCGAATTATAGGAGGGTTTATCACTGATTTCGTGGTAGATACTTCAGTTAGCTACAGTGAGGTTGAATGATGCTTCCTCGAAGGATTGCGAGGTAAGTACGTTAAATATTTGAACACTTGTATTAAAATGCTACTGTGTGAAAAGCGGTTATGCAAATAAATTGATGTTTATGACTACGCAAAATGGGAGCATCTACAGAAATGAAGGTAGCGCAGAACTAGAAACTAGCCCCTTGATTTCACCTCTGTGAGAGAGTGAGGAAGAGCTCGCAAGAGTTTCACCAAGATGTGCAATCAGTTTGATAAGGCAGCGAATTCCGCGCATACCACTTCCACCTACACCACCGCTAGTCTCACCACATTCACCCCCATCTTCATCCACACCACCTCCACCACCACCTCCACCACCACCACAGTTCAATATGGCAAGTGCGATAAAGTTTCCAGTGTTCAAAGGAGTAGGGAATGAAGATCCAGACCAATTTTAGTTCATGGTAAAGGCTATATGGGAAGCGCAAGGAGTCATGGATGAAAACATAAAGAAAGAAATGCTAGTCAATGCCTTGCAAGATCGTGCACTGACATGGTACATTAAGCATTCCAATGAAAATCCAAACGTAGGGATCGCGAACATCCAAGCTACGTTAAACAAGGAATTTAGCAGGCCAAAATCAGAGACACAGTCGATTATCGGGTTTAAGGAAATCGCGATGCTTCCAGGCGAGACCCCCTGGGAGTTGGATCAAAGACTGAAGGGTATGATTCGAGAAGCCAACATGACCTTGACGAATGGGCAACACCACACATGGTTTGTAATTTTGTTAATGCCGCAACTAAGGACCGTGCTATCATGGCAGAAGTTATCCACTCAGGCCGAAGCCATGGAGATCGCAATGAGACTGCACGAGACCCCAATACAAGATCCTAACCTAAGAGTCCAACAGATCCACGTGCAATTGAAAAATTTGTATCTTGAGATGCAGAGTTTGAAGAAATATAGGACAACTCGCCCAAAAGTGCACGAGGAAGTATGGTGCATAAAATGCAAAGGCCAAGGACATGACAAGGACCATTGTCTAGTTTTTGCAAACTACCTGGTGGGAGGAGGGCCAATGCCATTAAGACCAGAGGCACAAGCAGGACCAAGCATAGCACCTGCCTTATGGTGCGTGATTTGTCAAATAGGAGGGAAACATGCTACAGATAATTGCCATCTATTATAGAAGTATACACAGACATCCCAATAGTTGTTCTGTAATTTCTGCAGGTCAGTAGGCCACGATGAGCGTACCAGTAGAAGTTATGAATTGATGATGGATCAGATCCTACCTACGGAGTCCAAACTGAAACATGAGCCCTTGATCAAAATACAAGAATGGCGTGCATTGGATTTCAGGGGCGTGGAAGAGGTAGAGGTGGAATGGGACTAGGAAGGGGACAGGGACAACTGATTTGTTATAATTGCAGAGGGCCAGGGCGTTATGCCAATGATTGTACAAATCCGATGATAGCATCATGTTTATATTATACCTAATTTGATCATGAGATAGAGGAATGCCCCACATCAATAGCGAGGTTGCGTGATAAAGGAACACTCCAACCTCCCCCGACTCACAACCTACAAATGATGAGGTCTGAGCCACGTGAAGAGGACCCGAATGTAAACATCATGCTCCGAAATGGTATCATGATAGGAGATGACAAGGGTAAGCAGCCTGAAGAGAGTTCTTGGGTTTGTAAGTCTCCAACAAAGGAACCAGAGTTTGATTTGGAGCACGCGAAGGAGACATTCATGGAAGCTAAGAAGAGTTTCACAGAGGCCTCCACTTTAGGTAGTAAGGACAAACTAGAACCGAAGATGGACCCATCAATGCTCACAACCTTTCTGGAGATATGCATGAAGTTGTTGCATGATAACAAAGTAGTGAAGGGTTGCAAGAGCTCATCACTAGATGTGTTGGACCAGGAGAACCACACGTAGTCCAAAAGCTCGGAAAGCACACAACGCAAACAGGAAGGGAGATGAGAATGACTGCGCAAATCGGGGAATATGAAATGGATCAAGTGATTTTGGATCTAGGATCAGATGTGAAAGTCCCGCCAAAGCAAACATGGGAGTGCATGGGTAGGACCACGTTGCAATGGTCTCCTACTCAATTGCCAATGGAAAACCCAAAAAAGATTTTATCGATCGGAAGATTGCAAGGAATAACAGTAGACATCGAAGGTGCGAGCGCACTTGTAGATTTCGATGTAATATAGAATGTTGATGACAACAATCCCTATCCCGTGCTACTGGGAATAGATTCGGCACTGACATGAATGGAGTGATAAGTCTAAAGAAGTGTAAGATGATTTTTGAGAAAAAGTCGCTACGCACAGTGGTACCTTTAGACCCTGCAGAAGGATCTTGCTACACAGAGTTAGTGCGTGACTGTGACAATGACGACAGTCTAGACTATATCTATAAGATAACCACTCAAGAGCAAGATTGGGTGAATCCTATAGTGGATGGTAGGATTTTGTGGGAGTGCAAAAGCTCTTGCACCTCAGATTCAGACGAAGAGAGAAGGATGGCAGAACCGGTTACATGAGGTAACCATGCTAAATTGCAACATGATGATAAGTTCATTGCATTGCATGGCAATAGAGGTAAGGGATCTGCCTATGTATGATGGGCTGATAGTGGTAGATTATTTCCTGAACAAATTTGAAAGCGAAGTACCCGAACAATAGCATTTAGACGCTCTGAAATGGGCACTGTGCGATATGCCCGCAAGATGGTGGGGTACGCATCAAAGAAGTTTTGGAGACTGGCACGAATGTAAAATGATGATGCTCATATGGTTTGGAAAGCCTTAGATGAGGATGAAAGCCATGTATAATGGATGAAACAACTTGCGCCCCCACCTCTCTAGATGGGTATAGGCATATGGTACACGACCTACATGAATTCACACCGTCCTCGCGATGGGAAACAAGACCAATAGGCAGGAGTAGGCAAGACGATGGCGTGAACCACGAAGTGTGATAGGACTAAGCACATCGAAGATTATCAACGTAGAAGCCTTTGACAAAGTCTGCAAAATACTGAACACGGTCCACCAAGCAAGACGCACTAACTGGGACTTGTGCGTACTAGTGGTTCTATGCACTTATAGGACCATGTGAAAAACCCTTACCACGCGGGCACTTCCAACGCTAAAGTATGAAGCAGATGTTGTAATCCCTATGGAGCATGCAAAGCCTAGTCCATGCATGGAAACACACATAGATATGAGGGTATGGAAAGCCTGGAAATAAGGAATCACATAGCGGCAAGAGACAAAACACATGAGACTTAAGGAAGAAATTCAATAGGGAAACCTTAGACTCCTTGAACTTGAGCAAGAAAGGGTACGGTTAAGACAAAAAATTTCTTTGATGGATGTGGAGGTCAAGAAACTGGATGACGAGATAAAGGAAGAGGTTCTTGCTGAAAACACTGGAATGATAGGGCAAGGTGTGCACGATCATACTGACAAGTTTGGGAACTATCGTCGTGAATTGATAAGTGTGATGCCTTGGCTTGGACTGTGTATTGCTAAGCGTAGTGACCAAGGTAGCACGTTTCAAATGGTGAAGTGTGTGATGCCAACCACAACCTTAGAAGGTGGGGATTCTGCGAGAACCCTGTTGGAGGATAGGATGGAGCCCCACATGGGTGGTGTGACCACTTGACTAGCCAAGGGAAGGACAGTCTTAGCACTCCAGGCAGTTGAAAGGGAGCACAAGACTATAAACTATCCTGCTCTGGAGCTGTGTGATGCTGGGGATGCACGCAGAAGCAGAGAATCACAAGGTCCGTGACCGCGCATGGGGGACTATGCAGCCGTGCAGGTTGGCCAGAAAGTGACCATTGAAGTCATTGTTCATGATGGATGGTCAACTTGAGGCCAAATGGAGTAGGTGGAGGACATTTAAGACGCAATTTATGGGCAATATTTTAGAAATCTACTGCCAATAAAACATTAATAGTTGATCGAAGTGATGGAGGACAATAATTTTGATAAGAGAATGATGGAAAATATTAGGCATCTGATGAGATGGATCCCTTTTCTGAGCAATATATGTCATCTTTTCAATACTTCTGAAAAGGTAATATGGGAAATTGAGCATTCTTACCTTGGTAAAGTGCATGAAAAGCCTGATATGATATGAGTAGAGTCTGGAAAACCTGCCCTCACATGTGAAATACCTCGTGATTATCTTCATTAATGGCGCATACCTGTCTAAGAGATAAGAGAAAGGGAAAATTCTTTCCTTATCATTTTTAAACCTTGTTTTAAGATATGGGTCATAAAAACTGTGAGGCAGATTTTTTTGCTTGAACCATTTCTCTCCTACATTTGGAATTCCAATGGCCCGTGATATGATGGCAGGAGATATAGTGAATGTGACCCCGACTAAAGTGACTTGGTTGTTTTGTAAATTGAGGATGAACTGCTTGGTTAAATGCGGATGAAAATTCACCCTTTCAACCCTTTGGAAAAACTCAAAACAACCCATGTACTTGAAACATGATATTGTAAGTGGTGATGCCATAAGTTCTATGGTATCAGTGGGTTCAAATCTGATAATTCTCCCTCCCTTCTTGGCTAGCCTCCTTGACTGTCTTTCCCCTTCTTATGAACTAGTGTGACCCTCTTATGCCATGTTTTTTTTAAGGTGAAAACTTGAGGGACTAATATGTGGGTTAAGGTGAGTGAAATAAGGAAACGAAGTCAAAACTAACCACTAAATTTCCTGGTTCCAATTTGATATCTCTCCACTCTTGAACAAAGGAGGCAAAGTATTTAACAAAAGAACTAGAGCACCCAACAAGAGGCTTAAGCTTTTGAGCTACGAATTTAGCAAGAGGATAGGTAGGTCCGCCTATTGTGTTGACAATAGGTCTTAAGAGGGTCCCAGATTTATGAATCTTTGGCAGGCCATAGATTCTAAAGTAAGGAGATTTCTCTCAATGAGCTTCCAGGAAAGAGGATTAAGAGACGGGTCTGACTTAATAGCAGCTGCTACCTCCTTAGAAATGAACTTAATGGGATTCTTATTAAGCTTGATGTAACTCCCACTATTAGATAGATGGTCTTACATTTTGTTGACATAACTAGACTTATCAAGAATGATAACTACTCCACCATTTGCCACTCTAAGGATAACAATGCCAGGGTTTTCCCTTAGGGATTTGAGGGCAATAAACTCAACCTTGCTGAGGTTTTTCTTTTGAGGTTTAGCCCTCCTAAGAACAACAACACAATCTTGCCTAATAGTTTCCTTAACATTATCTGGAAGGTCCTTAATACCATACTCAATGTTACATATAATGCTCATTATGAATCTTATTAGGGGCAAGGGAAAAATTGAGACCTTTATTAAAAAGACTAAAGGATCAAAATTCTTGCTCGAAAGATTAATAACATTCTTAAAACCCAGAAGATATTTATTATTATTATTATTATTATTATTATTATTATTATAAATTAGATCTATGTTATTATGGTTATTATGGGGGGAGGAGGAAACCGAGTTATTTCTATTATTAATCAAATTCTTATTTCTATACTTAATTAATTCAATAAAAATATTTACTATATTTATTATTATTAGGGATGATGGTTGGAAATTGAGTAAGAGCTAGATTCCAGCGCTCTCATCCAAACTCATCATCCTTTTCTTCTCCCTTCTCCTCTTTAATTTCTTTGCTTGATCCCCTATTTATTATTATTATTATCAAATATATTCTATTTAATGACTAAAATATGTTTGCATAACAATATAAGAAACTAGTAATTTTTTTCTAGTTAACCTTTGACTCTAGCTTTATTTAATTTATCATGACTATCTCTTTTTAGGGCTTTAAGCGTCCCTCTATCAAATAATATAAACTTGATATTATTAATAAATAATCTTAATTTAGAAATTGATATTATTAAATAATAATTATTGAATTATATTGGAATTAAATATTTTAAATTCCTAACAGCTAGTTTTCTACCAAATACATTTTATTTAATACGAATGACTCAACCCCTAACAAATAAGATAATATAAATTATTACTAAATAATTACTTTAGGTAATCGATAATATTGAAATACAATATTTTATATTTAATTATACTTTAACAACTATTTTTAACTAAATATGGAACATTTTAATAAAATAACTTATAACTTCTTACCACTAGGGGAGCGAAGTTAGGGGTTTTTGATTGCTTTGTTTTACTTAAGGAAAGGTCGAATGTCTTTTTTATATATTTGACAAATGGGTGCCAATGAGGGCTGGGCTGGGCCGACTTGACTACTGGAGGGCCGACTTGGACAACTTGCAAAGGTAAAACATAATATTTAAAAATTATTTTTTTTGCCAAGGTCATGAAGAACATGCTTTGTATTTTTTTAGCTGAAATATAAATAATAATAATATTTAAAGTTTTTTTTTTATTTTTTTTTATTTTTTTTTTTTTTTCAGGTTATGAAGAAACCTATTTTGTATTTGTTGGTCCAATATAAATAATATTATTTTATTTTATTTTATTATTTTATAACATGTTTTAATGAATATATAAATGCATTTAATGAATATTTTTTTGATTTGTTTTCTTATTTAAGAAAAAAATTGATTATTTTGTTTTAATTTTAGTTTTATTTGATTATTATTTTTGTTATAGGATCTTGAGTTATTAATCAAGTCTTGACTCTTCTTTCTTTATATATATATGACTTAGCCCTTATTTTTGGGGGACTTGGATGGTTGGTTTCTTATTAATATTTATGTTTTTATATATATATAGATATATATAAGTTATATATATATTATATATATATATATATATATACCTATATATATAATATATATATATATATATAGTGTTAGATTTAAGATATTTGTGATCCATAATGTAGAAATAAGTCTTTAGTAATCACATTGTTAATATTTGGTCCATGTTTCGAACCAACTAATGTGGTTCATCCTCAGGACAAGGTGAGAAATCCATGAATATTCTATATTTAGTTAAAAATAGTTGTTAAGGAATAATTAAATATAAAATATTGTATTTCAATATTATCAATTTACTTAAAGTAATTATTTAGTAATAATTTTATATCATCTTATTTGTTAGGGGTTGACTCATTCTTATCAAATAAAATGTATTTGGTAGAAAACTAGCTGTTAGGAATTTAAAATGCAGTTGTCTAGTTTGATAGCTAGTTTATGCACAGTTTGATAGCTAGTTTCTGCACAGTCAAAGCATCCCAAGGGTTTTTCAGGGTGCTAAATCCAAATATGCAATTAAAAAACCATTTTAACTGCAAAAAATCAAGATTTAACCTCAATTTCTTCTGCTAGATTTCGTCACCGGAATCTCCAAAAAGTCACATTATAGACAACTCCGAAAACTAGTTGTTAGGAATTTAAAATATTTAATTCCAATATAATTCAATAATTATTATTTAATACTATCAATTTCTATATTAAGATTATTTATTAATAATATCAAGTTTATATTATTTGATAGAGGGATGCTTAACACCCTAAAAAGGGATAGCCATGATAAATATAATAAAACTAAAGTCAAAGGTTAACTAGAAAAAAATTACTAGTTATTTTATATTGTTATGCAAACATATTTTAGTCATTAAAAATATATATATTTGATAATAATAATAACAAATTGGGGATCATGCAGAGAAATTGCTCCGGCTCATCAGCCTTAGCCGAAAATGCAGAGAAATTGAAGCACCGTGTCTGCATTGAAGAATCCAAATTTATCGCTAAGGTAGATCACTTCCACAACAAGAAGCTTAGGGAAGCCATTGAAATCGAAAGGCATGCCAGAAATCTTAATAGGGATGATGGTTGGAAATTGGATAAGAGCTGGATTCCAGCTCTCTCATCATAACTCATCATCCCTTTCTTCTCCTTTCTCCTCTTTAATTTCTTTTTTGTTTATTTTCCTATGGTTTCAGCCTTGATCCCCTATTTATTATTATTATTATCAATATTTTTTTTTTTTTTGATGACTAAAATATGTTTGCATAACTATATAAAATGACTAGTAAATTTTTTCTAGTTAACCTTTGACTCTAGTTTTATTTAATTTATCATGCCTATCCTTTTTTAGGGTTTCAAGCGTCCCTCTATGAAAAAATATAACCTTGATATGATTAATAAATAATATTAATATAGAAATTGATATTATTAATTAATAATTATTGAATTATATTGGAATTACAACTGCCTAGTTTTCTACCAAATACATTTTATTTAATACGAATGAGTCAACCCCTAACAGATAAGATGATATAAATTATTACTAAATAATTACTTTACGTAAATCAATAATATTGAAATACAATATTTTATATTTAATTATACATTAACAACTATTTTAACTAAATATAGAATATTTTAATAAAATAACTTCTTACCACTAATTCCAAAATAATTATTTTCTTTACTATTAAATAATTCACCAACAACTAATTTTTAACTGCTAACTCTAGGAAATGATGCATCCTTACTACTTATTCCTTCTAATCGATGGATTTCTCACATTGTCCTAAGGACGAACCACATTAGTTGGTTCGAAAGGTTGACCAAATCCTAACAATGTGATTAATCTCAAAGACTTATTTCTAAATTATAATATTATTATTC